>JBAMBR010006924.1:0-96241 GCA_037044475.1 Zaprionus obscuricornis
TGTTATGCACATGTATTCATTCATCGTATTGCTAAAAAGCTTTCAATCTTAATTATAAAAATTATTTCATTTAATTGCTTGACTGTTAAATACTCAGCACACATGCACATATTCCAGATGTACAACACTTACAAAATACTAATAAAATTTTAAAAGCTTTTTGTAAAAGTTAAATACATATTATTTATGAGTTTAGTTCAAATTACTTAACTTGTGCTTTACCCGGCAATTTGTTTGCATTAAAAAATCGCTGAAGCGTTAACAATATTTTTTTGTTGTACAAAACAAACTAATTTTAATTTTGTTTTTTCAGGTATGCGTGTGGGACTATTGAATGTTAAATTGGCTGTGCTACGTATACTTTCTGATTATAAAGTTGAACAGACTAAAAAATTATCGCTTAGCTCTGATTCTGGCCTTGGAATATTTTTAGATGGAAATGTTGATTTGAGATATACAAAACTCAAAGCATAAATAAAAAAAATATATATGTATATATTTTCGAATTTCTCCAAGTTTCAATGTCAATTTTTTTTTTTCTAACAAAAAAACACACAGAGAGGCATTTGCAGAGATACATTTCATAGCGACACTTGCAACAGTCGCATGAATGTGAAATGTAACGTGTTGGCGAGTGTGTTGGACTTTTGGGGCGAACCGCAGCAAAATTTAATTTAGCGCAAAACCAACCGCAGACCAACTGACACCAAGGCGACACTATGTATCTCTTTTCTGTTGTAGCACCACCCCTTGCCTCATGTAATGCTCCTTTGCCTCTCGCCTCTCGCTTCGCGTTTCCTTCGAAAAAAATTTCATTTTGTGACCCTTAAACTGGGCAGAGAACAAGCTGCTGAACATGTGCGGAGCATTTTCATATTGAGCAACCGCATGCAGTCGAAAGTCCGAAGCGTCGCCAATGCAACACTGCAAATGTAACTATGTCTATGTGTGTGTGTGTGTGTGAGTGTGAGTGTGTGTGAGTTTGTGCGTTTGTTTGAGTATTTGCGGTGTATTGTGTTACGTTGCATTGAGGCTGCATTGCATAATATCCTGTGTTGTGTAGCAGGTGAAGTCAGCATATTGAAAGTTTCTATGGTTGAAGATTATTGTATATCAAGACAAGACTAGAGTAGTGTAGTGTAGTGACGAATCTTTATGATTTACTTTCTACAGGGTATTTTTCTTAAATATTTTTTTTAAAATTATGTTCAAGCAGATTTTTTTTTTATTTACAATTTAAATTACTTGCGAAGTAATATCTATTTAGCACTATAGGGTATGTTAGAGTACATCATTCGATGCGTATTACCTTATTGTTATTTACAACGCATTTTTCCATATTTTTTCCCTCCCCCTTTTTTTTTTTTTTGTTTTGTAAACAACCACAAAATTTCATTTGACTTTGCAATATGGCGCATTTAAATTTGGTTTTAGTTTCGTTTTTTTCTTCTTTTTTTTGTATTATTTTTTATTCTATGTTTCGTATGCAAACATCCATTAAATAACATTAGAAAGGGTATAAAAAAAATAGCTATAAATTATTCGATGTGTCGGCAAAAATCTTAATTAAAATTTATATATTCCATAAATTCTTTGAAAACTTCTTTCACGTTGGCAGCAACAAAATTCTTATAAAATTTTTTTTTGTAAACTTTAAATAAAATATAAAATTTTTAATATAGAAAATTAAAATATTTTAAATAATTTATGCTTAAAGTATATAGAGTATACGCTGGTTACATATTGCATACTAAAATTTTTCTAACATTTATTTTTAACTTTTTTTTTTTTTTTTTCCACAACACATAAAAATGTATAAAGTTTTACTACTGAAAACTAAATGATAATTTTTTTTTTTGTTCGTTTACAAAATATAAAAAATAAAGAAATAAAAATAAAAAATAAAAAAATATTGTAAATAAGAGTTTAGTGTGGAAATTAAATTTTATGACAGCATCGTCGCCATTTTATTTATTAGTCTAAACAAATTGTGGCATAAATAAATTGTTAGCTAGCATAACCGCAAATATAATATTTGAATTCGATTTCAATGTAAATGCAATGAAAGAGACAACAGCAAGTCACAGCAGGAGCGGGAAAGAGCGAAATAAAAAATAAAAAACAGCTAAAAACACTCCACAGTAAACGCCATAAAAAGTTAATGACTGTCGCAGTTAACGCCGCAAACGAAATGTATACAAAAAAAAAAAAATTTGCTGCTGAAGTTGTAGCCAAAAACGTAACCAAAGTCAAAACCAAACGTAGAGGCCAACACAAAAAAAAAAAATAAAGAAAATACAAAGCCTTCATTTCATGTTGCAACCAAAAACACTTGAAGATAAGCAAGGACATGCGGCAAGTCTCGCCTCCACAGAGGCGAAGGCAACACCAACAGCAACAGCAATGGCAGTGGCAAAGTTAAAGGCATAGAACCAGAACCAGCAGCAGTACTGAAGGTTTCTCCTACTGGTTGTTGTACCTATGTACCGTTGTGGCATGTGGCAGGCTTCATGCTACGTTGGCTTTTATCCAATTTACCTGATAACCACAAATGAGCGTTAATGGCCAAATAAATAGAAAAGTGGCAACTACGACGCGACAGCGCGTTAACTAAATGTTCTCCACCTACAACAAGCATATATCTCTCTCTCTCTCTCTCACACTCTCCACATTCACCTTGTGATACTAACGTACCCAAAATGTTTTACCATCAACTTGGCGGCATTGTTGTCGCGCTTAATATACATTTTTAGTACATTTACTAAACAAAATTTAATGTGTTTAGCCTCAAACGTTGACTTTGCCTCGTGAAATGTTACGAAAAATCACTGTGTGCAGAGTAATAAATTCACTTTTGTTTCATTCATAAAATGCTATTAGAATGTCGATTAACAAAGAAAAAAGCCTCCTAAAAAAAGAATCACTCAACATACTAAATACTAAATGTGAAAGTCACTTGAACAACTGCATAAAAAGAGAAAAAATTATCAATTGAATTTTTTGCGCATCAATTAAAGAAAAAAAAATAAAAACAAGCAAGCAAAATTATCTTCCGCAGGCCTAAGTTTTTATACCCTTGCAGTCTTAGAAGAAAACTTTTCATAAAAAATTTCAAATTTTCAGGCGATTATTCCTATGGCAGCTATATGATACTGTAGTTCGATTTTGACCAAATTTATAAGAGACGTGTAAGATACTACTAAACTCAAAACCTGTAAGTTTTAGCCAGAAAGCTTAAGAAACAGCAAAGTTTTTCATACTAAAACTTCATTTTCGATGGATCGTTCCTATGGCAGCTATATAATATAGTTGTGCGATTTAGACCAAATTTATAAAAGACGTGTAAGACGTTACTAAACTCAAATTCTATAAGTTTCAGTCAGAAAGCTTAAGAAACAACAAAGTTTTTCGTACTAAAATATGATTCTTGACTGATCGTTCCTATGGCAGCTATATGATATAGTTGTCCGATTTAGACCAAATTTATAAAAGATGTGTAAGACGTTACTAAACTCAAATCCTGTAAATTTCAGCCAGAAAGCTTAAGAAACAGCAAAGTTTTTTATACTAAAACTTCATATTCGACCGATCGTTCCTATGACAGCTATATGACACAGTAGTTCGATTCAAACCAAATTTATAAGAGACGTGTAAGACGTTACTAAACTTAAATCGTGTAAGTTTCAGGCAGAAAAATTAAGTAACAGCAAGTTTTTCATACTAAAACTTCATATTCATCCGATCGTTCCTATGACAGCTATATGCTACACTAGTTCGATTTTCACCAAATTTATAAGAGTTGTATATGTTGTCACTAAATGCAAATTCTGTAAGTTTCAGCTGCATAGCTTAACAAACAAAAAAAAAAAACAATTTTGGACCGATCATTCCTATGGCAGCTATATTATATAGTTGTCCAATCTAACCAGTTCCGACTTATATATAGCCTAAGGGCATAGGTAGTCTGCGTGCCAAGTTTCATTTAGATAGCTTTAAAACTGATAAACCAATTTGGGCTAAAACAGACGAACTGAAGAACATTTTGCAAATTTGGATTCTGCTGTCGACGCTGATCAAGAATATATATACTTTGTAGGTTCTGCCACGCCTCCTAAATGGGCATTATAAACTCCTTTCCAAAACATTGAATTTAATAAAGCTTAAGTTGCAGCTATAACTAGCTACAAGCAACTTTGTGCTTAGCGCTTAACTGTAAACGAAACGTTTGACAAAGCCGTTGAGAGCACAAACAATGTGACAATTTGTAGCATATCCGTAGTTGCTATGGCATTATGTGTATGTGTATAGTGCTAAGAGGTTAACTGAGCGATGGAGAGTAAGCAAAGGGGGTTGCTGAAGATTTGAAATTTGGTTACATAGGCAAGTAACAGAAACTCGGCAGCATAGCATTGCGTTGCGTTGCGTTGCGTTGCATTGCGTTGACCCAACATTAATTTGCGCACGTTCCATTTGCCAAGAGGGTTTTGTGTATTTGTGACCGACTCGTATTTCGATAGCGATGCTGTTGCTGAAGCTATTGCTATTGCTATTGCTGTTGCTGTTGGCATTGCAACACTTTGGCCACAAAATGTAGCCAGCAAACGGCTAATGGAATTAGCAACAATTTAACCATTAAACACATCATGTGTATTGGCATGTTGCACTTTAGTATGCTACTCAACGTGAATGAAAGAGAAAGAGACAGACAGAGAGAGAGAGAGAGAGAGTAGTGTACCAGCAGCTATTGAAAGTTGCAGCATGCAGCATGCAACATTGGGGCATTGGGTGATTACTCTAGTGCCCATTGTCGTTGCTTGTCGATTGTCTGTGCTTTGTGCTTGGTTAGCTCAGCTACAAGTTCCGCCCATTTGTTGTCTGTTACATTCAGCTCTCTCTATCTCTCTCTTTCTCTCTCAGTCTTTGTCTGTCTGATCATTTGTCTGAATACCTTACACTGTTTATTGGCATTAAATTCTCCCCCATTCAATGTAACGCTGCCATTTTGGCTTTCGTAATGCTTAATAGACTTTTTGGGGTTTTATTACCGCCAATGCAACAGTTGGTTCTCAATTCGTAAATTTCCTTTTATACCCTGTAAGCATTGAAAATGGTTGAAAAAAACGGGTATATTAACTTTGTGCCAGAGTGGAGGCGTGCTAGACCTCAGAAAATATTTATTCTTGATTTTTATTGAATTATTTTTTTTTTAATAAATTAAAATTTTGATTATTAAAATAAAAATGTAATTTATTTAAAAATTTTTTTTTTTAGTTTGTGTAAGAATAAAATAATAAAAATTAAATTAAAATTTTTTTTTAAATAATTTAAATAATAATAAGACTTCAAATTAATTAAAAATAAAAATTAAGAAATAATATTTTTAATTTTTAAATTATAAAAAACAAAAAATTAAAATTTATTAAATAAAAAATTTAAATATTAATATACAAATAAATAAATTCTATAACTCAAGTTTAGGTATTGTTTCTTAGTTATATTCTATAATTTTTTCTATCATTTTTTTTATTAATTCTTAATAAGAAAATTATAATAAAATATTTTACTAAATTAATGTTATACATTTCTCATATACAAAGGTTTTCATATATGTTGTGTGTACATTGCATGCAACATTGCACAAATGTAAATCAAATTTCAGACATTTTCATTAATATTACTAAATTTCTCTCTCTCTCTGTCTCTCTCTGTTTCTTATTATTACACACTCTATGTTTCTGCTTTAAGCGTTAGTCGAAACCAATATGTAAGCATAAGCTACAGCTAAGTATTAAAGTACTTTGCTTTCTCTTTATGACAGGTAAGCTAAGTATTTGTGTAAGCAAAACCCAAAAAAAAAAAAAAAACAAAATTTTTTGCTGACTTGCCAAAATTTGTTGACCCACTACACGTATACGTAATATTGTATAAGCAATGCAAGTGCTGGTCATTGCCAGTAAGTAGTTCCAATTTTGGACTGAACTAGCTCAAATCACAAGATTATATTGCTTTGATTAAATTGCTTTGACTTAAATGGCAAAGAAATAATATAAGAAATTGGACAAAAAATATAGATGAATTATTTTGAAGGTTGTGTAAATGGAAAATAAAATTAAAAAAAATGAAAATAGAAATAAAAAATAAAAAATAAATACCAAAATTACTAAAATTAAATTAATTAGTTAATAAATAATAAACAAAAAATAAATAATAAAATTAAAATAAATAATTAATTAATAAGAAAAATAAATTTTTTTGAAATTATTAATTTTTTTTTTAAATTAATATTATTTAATTAATTATTCAATTACAATTTATAAAATAAATAATTTAAAAAATAAAATAAAAAGATACAAATTTATCCAATTTTCAAAAATTATAAAATTTTTGAATATTTAAATTAAATTTTACAAAAAATCTAAACAGTTGAAAGAATGGAAATTCTTTTCACATTTGACTTGCAAAATAAAAAAATGCAAACAAAAAATCGAATGCTGTCAGATATAATAAATATATATATATATATATAGAAATATTAAAACAACTTCCGCATGGCATTCAATCATTTGAACTAGTTCCCATTGGAAGCATCGCATCTCTCAATTTGGCCACAACGAGCCTTATATAAACAAATAAAAATACTCATACACACATATACACACATATACACATATGCCAAGGGACGTGCGCGTATGTGTGTGTGTGTTTGTTTGTTGGCAGTTTGTTTGTTTATTTTGCTTGTTATATGAACGTTGTTCATGGTCAGGTAATTTGCTTCGAAAAATGGCATCATTAGCTTAACAAATTGCCATTTTGTTGTTGGCCATAAATCGCCGAAAAGTAGGCAATAAGTAACTAAGTTCATAGGCCTTTCAGTTGTACTCAACATTTGATTCTGGCCAGACAAGACACGACAAGACAAGATACGACAAAACAAGTTACAGGCAACACACACAGAGAGAGAGCGAAAGAGAGAGAGAGAGAGAAGACTTAGCTCTTAATTAAAATTGAAAATATACCCAAAAGTCATTGGAATTCCGTTACTAATTCCCTTTGCATCGTTTTCACATTTACTTTCGTCCTTGTGGCATTCATTATTGACTTGTGGCACATTAAGATTTTCATTAGCGCTGCGCTCAACGAAATAAATGAATATTAAGCGACTGCTAAATGAAAATAGACAGCAAAATCTTGTTGTTCTCATTTTTGTTGCTGTTGTTGTTGTTGTTTTTATGACATGTCTGGCCATTCATAAATCATTAATATGCAAAAATGTTAAAGGCAATGCTATTAAATCTATATATAAAGTACATTCATATATAATATATATATATATATAACTTAAGCAGTATTACGTATACGCTCAGTTGAACAGCCAGCCAGTCGTATAGCCGCACTTCAGCCTTGTGTTGCTGTTTCTATATATGTATGTGAGGCAGATAAAAACTTTAAGAATTATAACTTTGGGGATTTTTAGAATGCCCCAAACGTCGCACAATGACCACAAAAGTAAATAACGTGCCAGCGAGCATGAGATAGAAAGCAACCTCGAGAGAGAGAGAGAGAGAAAGGCCGATAGAGAATGACAAAAAAGTAAAAAAAAAAAAAAGTAGAGAAATGAAGAAATTGTAAACTTTTAAATATAATTTCAGCTTTTGTGCTGGTGCGTCAACATGTAACATGATATGGCACAAAAAAAAAAAAAAAGAAAAAGGAAAGACATCCCCATGGAGTACTCGCTGTCCAGTCGAGTTCTGGCTATGGCTATGGCTATGGCACCGGCACTGGTCACTGGTCTGTATACCAGAATATTGGCTAGTTTGCGGCACTGTACAGTACAGTGCTCACTGGCCAGCTGCTGTCAATATTTGTTACACAATCAGCAAATAGTAGTACGAGAACTGTTGCCCCGTAGCACAGTGAAGTGCTTATTGTTATAGTAGTAGCAGTAGCAGTAGCAGTAGCAGTAGCCGTAGTAGCTTATGTCCCATTGGATGAGCAGGCATTGAAGTCATTTAAGTTTCGTATATCAGTCAACAAATACAAGATGAAGTTGTGCGTTCCATGAAAATGAGAATGAAAATGTTGTTTGTCCTTTAAACGTATCGACTTCCATTATAACAAACAAGTCAATTTTTGTTTTTTTTTTTTTTGCTCAATTAGAGAGCGAATTCCTTCAACATGTTTACCAAAAAACCTGCTGACTTTGTGCCACTGTCATGGCTGTCTTTATCGTCTTCATCGTCTGCTACCTTCTACTGCTACTTCAGAGTTGTTCACACACATACAGACACACACACAGTCGTACACTCACATGTCGCTAATAACATTGACAACTGTCAACGCTTCGCGGGAGTAGCTGTCACATGCATTCACACTAAGACACACACACATACAGTGACACATGGTTGTATGCTATCACTAAAGGCGAAGCTATCAAGCGCGCTTCCAACTGTCACATAGCAGGCAAAAAAATGTTGCTGTGGGTGTTCGTGGGTCACAAAAAGAGGCTCTTCAGCTCTCACAGCTCTCACAGCGCTTCAGCTGTTGAAGAAGTGCCTTCCCATTACCCGTTTGCTATACGTTTGCTATACGTTGTATTCGGACTCACTGTTGGGACGACACAAGCCGCTTTACTTCTTAACTTTTGTCAGCTTTACTTTTTCATTTCACTTTTGCTGCAAATTCATGAAGATATATTTTTTTTACACAGAAAAAAAAATATATATATATATATATATATATGCATGAATCATGTTGCATTCTGTGCTGAAAACGGAAACAAAAATGTTCATGGTCATATATGATAAGCGTTATACACTTGCAGCACTTTCAACTGCCGCTTATGTCGGTTGAATTCTTTGCTCAACAAAAAAAAACAAAAAATAAAACAAAGGTAAATCAAAGTGAAAAGACACTCAGCATGTCGTCTAAATGCTTTCAAAGTGACACTTTGCAATTTGTAGCGGAAAAACTTTAGTATCATAAAAAAAAAAATTAAATTATAATCAGCTTTATTTTAAAGTCTACTAAAAATTATATAAAAAATATTTTCTAGTCGGAAAAAGCAGTTAAATAAAATAATTGAGAGAGAGAGAAAGCTTTTCAGCGATGCAGCTTAAACTGATCAGTAATAGAAAGCAGCTTTAAAAGCTACGTAAAATAATTGAGGGAGAGAGAGAAAGCTTTTCAGTGATGCAGGCTTAAACTGATCTGTAATAGAAAGCAGCTTTTAAAAGCTTCGTAAAATAATTGAGAGAGAGAGAGAAAGCTTTTCAGTGATGCAGCTTAAACTGATCTGTAATAGAAAAAAAACTTTAAAAGCTACTTAAAATAATTTCGAGAGAAAGCTTTTCAGTGATGCAAGCTTAAACTGATCTGTAATAGAAAGCAGCTTTTAAAAGCTAAATAAAATAATTTCGAGAGAGAGAGAATGCTTTCAGCAATGCAGCTTAAACTGATCTGTAATAGAAAAAAAAGCTTCAAAAGCTACGTCAAATAATTGAGAGATTGATAAAGCTTTTCAGCGATGCAGCTTAAACTGATCTGTAATAGAGAGCAGCTTTTAAAAGCTAAATAAAATAATTTTGAGAGAAAGCTTTTCAGCGTATGCAACTATCGATGCAGCTTAAATTGATCAACTGTTGTCAAGCATTTTGTTGGCTGTTTAAAAAATGAAATGAAATAAAATAAAAATAAGTGTGCAATTTATGCATATTAAAAACTATATATTTCGCCCTTACCAACTTCACAAGGCAGAGCAGACAGATGAGAAAGAGAGAGAGAGAGAGAGAGAGAGAGAGAAAGAGAGAGAGAGAGAGAAAGAGAGAGAGAGACGCTTATAGACATTACATACATTCAACATTCTCATATGCACTACAGTTATGCGTTTGCTTTTTAAATATTCGGACTGAGCTTTTTTTTTTTTTTATTCTGCTGCGGCTGCTGCTGCTGCTGTTGCTGCTGCTGCCGTTGGTGAAACGTATAATTCTTATTTCCACGAGTATTGGACATTGTTGCCATAACGAACAGCGAACTTTTGCCTTGGCGTATAACTTTTGTCAGTTTTTAATGTTAAATGGTCAGGGTTGCCACCAGCATCGCGAACAAAATTTAATGCGCAATGGATTCGGACTTGAGTGCGGCCGCGTTGACTCGTTGACTCGCAGTCGCGCTGTCTCGACATTGCAGTCGCCGTCGCCGTCGCTGTCGCAGTCGCAGTCGCAGTCGCAAATGAAACTCGACAAAAAGTAATAAATTCTCATGCTACACTGTCAGCTAGTGTGCGCATCGTGTGTTTACTTCACTGTATGACGTTCTCTGTGAGAATCCAGCAGACAAACGTGCTACGCCACACACACACACACACACTTCTAGCAGCTATCTCAGTTCAGTTTTGGCGACTCTAAAGCACAGTATATACATACCTAGAACTGGTAAAAGTCAACTTGGTTTTGTGTGATTTTTTGTTGCTCCTTTGAGTATAATAATTATCTAATAATGAGACAGACGCAAAGGACATAAATGTCATGATTACAATATATATATATATATATACATATATATAAGACTTGTGCGAATATTTTTTAACTTGAAATTTATTGCTGCTGTATATAAAAGTTAGCAAACATTAGTTTTAATTTATGCTGCAAATATATTTACACAAATATCGATAAAAAATTGTGTTAGAAAATAACATTGGTAAACAATCGATATTGCATAAGTTTATTTTTTATTTTATTTTATTTATTTTTTTAAAGTTTTTTTTTTTTAAAATTTATTTTACAATTTTTCTTATATTTTTCTGGCTTATATTATATTAACATTGGGAAACAATCGGTGTTGCATAAGTTTATTTATTATTTTATTTTATTTATTTTATTTTTAATTTTTTTTTATTTTTATATTTTCTTTTAAATTTATTTTACAATTTTTCTTATATTTTTCTGGCTTATATTATATTAACATTGGATTGCATTTTTATTATTATTTTATTATATTTATTTTTATATATTTTTTTAAATTTTTTTTTTTTAATTTATTTTAAAATTTTTCTTATATTTTTCTGGCTTATTTTTATATTTATTTTTTTTTTTTAAATTATTTTTTAATTTAATTATTTTAAAATTTTTCTTATATTTTTCTGGCTTATATTTTTTTTTATATTTTTATAAAAAAATGTTATATATATATATATTTTTTTTAAATGTTATACATATATGGAAATGGGATCGATATTATAAATTTTTACTAATTATTTTATTTATTTTATTTTATTTAATTTTTTTATATTTTTCTCGTTTATATATATTTTTTTATATTTTATTTAATTTTTTTTTTATTATATTTAATTTATCTTATTTTCATATAAATTCCAATTTGCAAACATTTGTTAGCGTATCTCGCTTTCGATCAGTTTCATAAATGTAACAATTTTATTTTTGTTTCGTTTTGTTTTGCTTTTTTTTTTTTGCATTTCACTTTGTACTCGTTGCGTTTTAAGTATTTTTTCATTTATTCAACGAGTGCACTTTGAGTCATTTTTGCCACGTTTTTTTGTTGTAACGTTTTTCGTTTTTCAAGTTATATGAATATTAAATTATTTTTTATATCTGACATGCAAAAAAAGGTGAGGGTAGAAATGCAATTGGACGTTGCATGTTGTATGTTGCACCATTGCATATGCAATGCATCAGCATGAGGGTCATCCGTTTTTAATCAAATGCAAAGTTAAGGCAGATAAAGGAAAGTACAGAGTACAGAGAACAGAAAGCACAGTGTATGAACGAGTAGGACGACCAGTATGAACAGTTGTAGTACGAGTGAGATGGACAATAGAAGCATAAGAATGAGAATTGAGATGAGATGTTGAGGACGAAGGCGAAAACCATTGGACCATTCTGTCAAGTGCAGGCCTCAAGATGGCAAAATGTACATATATGTCTGTTTGTCTCTCTCTATATGTATGAGTGTGAGTGTGTGTGTGTTTGTGTTTGTGTCTAACGGAGGTTTCTCTTCTGGGTGGCTGCATGTGGCAAATGCAAAGCAGATGCCGGTTCCGACTTGGCTGCTGACTGTGGCTGATATGGCTCACTTGTGTCATTTATCTTCTTTTACGGCATATAAGAGAGGACGAGACATTGAGTGTGGCCCATTCAATTTCAAAGGTGCCAGGCAGCTGCCTGAGCAACGCATAACACGCATATATCTGCTACACACATACACTTGCAATCACTCACACTCATACATGACTGCACATGCTCGTGCATATTTGAGAAATTGTGTTTGAACTTTGGCTTTGGTTTGACTCACTTTGCTGGCGGTGTGAACTGCAATCGACTGACTCTTTTTTTTTCTTTATACCCAATACTCTCATTAGGTAAGAGGTTATCTTAGCCTGTGACACTAGGCAATAGTCGTAAACATAAACTGAGCATGCAAGAGAGAGAGAGAACTCAACGATCAATGCACAGCGTACTCAATGTAGCGCGCTCTCTCTCTCTCTTACTTACAGTGTAAGAAAGCTGTTCGTCAGCCTCTCATTGAGCCTCTTCGTTCAGTTTCAATCGCGAGCGCAGCCACCGTCGACTGACGAAGAGAGACTTAACGTACTTAATGTAAAGCTCTCTCACTGCAGTCTCTCATTGCTTTGCCAGCATACACAGATTATGAACTGAGCCTCCTCCACAGCTGTGCTTCTTCTTTCAATCGTGAGTGCAGTCGCCCCTGCATAATAGTCTGAGTGATTGACCGAAAAATTGTAGAGAGTAAAACATCAATATTCTATTAATAGAAATGTATGAGCGCGCTGTCGGTCAGTTGAGCTGGCACAGTTGGCGGAGTAAGGTGCAGTGCATTGACGAGGGTGAAAAATATTTATTTTTTTTATAGTAAGTTATTACTGGATAGCTAACAGTCGCGCGTATATTTTTCTATAGCTTTTTTACTTGTTGTTGCTGCTGTTGTCATGGCTGCTTGACAAACGTAAAACCTACGATTTGCTGACACTCACACACACACAGACAGACAGACAGACAGACAGACACAGTGTGATTCAGCACCCACTGTGTTCGACATAGACATAGACGATCCTAACGCTGATTGAAAAATTTGCACAAATTTTTAGCCGGCTGCCATTTTAAGTTGCCCTCAAACACGCCTTCGACCCGGGCAACTCCTCCGCCTCCATACATACATATGTATATATCCCTCCACACTGCTTAGACATGCAGACAACTTGACTGATTCTTTGCATGTCTTGTCCGTAATAAACTTGACACTCGTTTCTCCGCACTTTCCCCCCCTTCTTTTTCTGCCTTATAGTCAGCAACATCAAGCTGCTTCCAGTCACATGATGTGCTTGTAAAATTTATGCGCTTTTAAGAAATTCATACAAAACTTGACAACAAATTGCACTTTGGCTCAATGGCATAAGCAACAACAACGATAACAACAAAAAACAGCAACAACAACAACAATAACTATGAAAATCACTTGTATGTTTTGTATATGTTGGAAATTGAAAATTTCTTCATTTACAAGCAACAAAAAAAAATTTCAATCGATTTCAATTGTCAATCAATTCAATTAAAGTTCTTGTAAGAAATTTCAGAATTTTTTAGGAATTTAACTTTATTTATATGAAATTCAAGTTTTTAAGCATATAAACTAAATATAAGTTAATTAATTTTAAAGAGTTTATAGATTTTAAAATTTATTTAAAAAAATATGAAAAACAAATATGGAAATTTAATATTTAAATTCATTAAAAATTCCAAACACAAGAATAAAAATAAAAGCGAAAAGAATTTCTGCTTAAATTACACAAGAATTTTTATCGCCTAGCAAAAAGTTTGAATTGAAAATCAATGAACTTTTGTTTTCTGACATCATAAAAATAAATTGTTTACCATTTTATACACACACACACAGACATACATATAAATATTGCATATATATATTGAAAAATTCAATATTTACCAACAGAACGTTTGATATCAATTTTATATGTTGCAATTAAAATTTTGTAAAAATAAAATCAAAAATCAAAATAAAATATTTGCAACGAAAAAAATAAATAAAAAATAAAAAAATTGTGTAGAACAATATGCTCAAATTTTATACATAATTCTATTTATTTTGTGCTTTGGTTGAAAAAAAAAATAAAACTGTCGGAAAACAGTTTTTATAAATGTGCCGGACAACGTTGGGGCAACAATTAAATTGGCAATTGCAATTAGTACAATTTGCAGCACAAAATGGCGCATGAAATACCAATAAACAGTTGGCAAACAACAATAACAACAAGCGTGCAGCTCAGTCAAGTAGGCTACCAACATTGGTGCCAGATGCACAGTTATACAGATGCCCAAAAAAAAATATACGTTACCATTAAACAAATATCAAAATGCAATTAATGTTGTTCAATGAACCAAATAAATATATTTAACAAAAATTTAGAACTTTTATTTATCTAGCAATGGCAAAAATAATATTTTTTATTTTTTAAAATTTTATTTTTTAATAATTAATATGCATAGAAAATGTTTACTGTTTGGTATTTTTAATAGAAAATTTTTAATCGCATTAAATTGATTAAATATGAAAAAAGGCGAAAAATATTAATTTAAATTTATCCTTTTATCAAGTGTCTATGATTATATTTGCATTTTATTTTTTTTGCCTTTGTTTTATGATTTTATAAATATGCATTGCATATTAATATAATAGCATAAGCTTAGTGTCAATTACTATATGCAAATCCTAATTGATTTTATTAAAAAAAAATAAATTTTGTTTGTTTATTTTACGTAAACAATTACAAATGTTCTAGGATTGCCATTAATAACAAGTAAGAAAGCTATAGTCGAGTATGCTCGACTATATAATACTCGGTACCCAAAGTTATATTATATATTTATATTTATATATTTATTTAGCTCATGCTGCGCACTCGCCAATTTTAAGTTAATTTAAAAAAAAAATTTAAAAAAAAAAAAAAATCGCCTCGAGAATCGAACCGCGTACCCCTTGCACGCGAGTTCAACCCTCTAACCACTGAGCCACACTCTTTACAAGCACTAGAAGGAAAAAACACAAAGTTAATGTTGCCGTCGTGTATGGGATAAGAACAGTAGGCAAGCGTACGCTATAGAGACGCCTCCTTATAGGTGTTGCATACATTTGCTGCTGTCACAAACTCAATAGACTCTTGGTACCCAATGGGCGCCGAGTATAAAAATAAATAAATAAATAATGATAATAATAATAATAATAATAATAAAAATAATAATAATACGGAAATTGTTTTGTAACTAAAATAAAATAATTAAATTTGACAGAGAAAAGCCACAAAATGCGTGAATTGTGGAAACTTTTCATTTATATATAATATAATTTATATGCTCGCTATATCGTTCACTCTACCTCTCTCACTCTCTCTCTCTCTGTCTCTCTCTGAGTCCTCTATGAAAAGCTAATGTTGCAAATTAATTACAAATGATGCGCACAAAGGAGACTTCCATAATCATACATTGTGTGTATGTGTGTGTGTGTGTGTCTGTATTTATTGTTTTTGCTTTTGCTTTGTTTTTTTTTTGGTTGTTTTGTTTTGTTTTTTGTTTTTTTTTTGTGGCTTGATTTTTAATTTATGCACACCGCAGTTGATTTTCACATAAAATCCGAGGCATAGCTTCTCGCAAATCCACCGCAACTTAAAAGCTTAAAACGCCATGTGATGCTGGCACGGGGTAGAAGATTGTCGACACTCACTGCTGCTGCTGCTGTTGAGTTAAGGTGTGTGTGTGTGTGTGTTTGTGTGTAAGTAGTATATACAGCATCAGTATCCAATGTTCAGTGCCTGATGCCAAGCCAAAGTCCCCCGGCCAAGGCTTATAAATTTTAATTAAAATGCGCAGAGCTCGCACAACGTCAACGACAGCATCAGCATCAGCCGCGCTTATTTCCGCTTACATTACAATTACATTCATTTTTGCTAGGACGGTTCCAGAGGCCTGAAGACTAAAATAGATTCAGCATGAATATACAGCTTGCTCTTTATCTATCTCTTTTTCTCTCACTCTTTCTCTTTCTTTTACTTTGCTTGCGTTTATCAGCATCAGCAGCTGGTCAGGTATTTGCCATGGCAACCAACAGTCAAACGTTTCATTTAGGTCTTAACACCTGATCTTGTGCCGCTGAAATTTGCATTAAGTCGATTAGTGTTGAGCAATACCCTGTAATTTGCATAGGATACCCTTGGCTATTATGATTTGTTGCTTGATAATAATAATTGAAGCTCATTGATAATATGTATAAGAAATGTGCTTTGATTATTTACTAATTTCTCCCAAAGGGAAGTTGTTCTTGTAATTACACAGCAGCAGTCTTCATTATGTAACATTATGATGTACACTCGAATTTGTTTGCCTTAATGTGCAATCAGCAAGACAAAGAGACAGACAGATAGACAGTTAGACAGACAGACAGAGAAACAATTAGACAGACAGTCAGCTGTTGCCAGAAGAAACCAAACTTTGCAAGCCAAAATTTGCCAGAGAGACTTAGTCTTCGTTTCAACGTTACGCTGTTGTGCATCTAGGGAGACAATGTAGCAAGAACAATGCAATGGCAACATTTGGTTGCATTCTGTTGTGGCACTAATGATGCGAATCGGCCTAAATAACAAGTTCCTGGCAATTGGTCAACCAAGTAGACAAGAACAAGCAGCACCGCCCACAGCATAGCCAGCTGCTAAAAACTGTATCCAATGCCAAAGTTTGCATGTTGGCAAACATAGTCGATGAGGTTTTTTTTCTTTCTTTTTTACGTTTTCAGAATACTTTGCACTAATGAGACGCAATGTGAGGGAAAATAAAATTGACCACAGAAAATGGAAATTAAGTTAAATGCAACTGCCACACCATATGTTGCTGCTGTTGACTCTACTGCTGTTGCTACTGTTAGTAAAAGGCGGTACAGTGGGCGTGGTCTTATGCTTAGATAAATTTGATTTCATTAAGTAGGCGTTGCAAGAATTGCCAGGCACAGACATAGTCTGAAAGCTTGGCTGGGGCAACGACATTGAAATTATTTTCGCTTTGTTTTTTGCTTTTTTCTTATTGTTATTCGAACAAGTGAGATAGCAAGAGAGAGAGAGAGAGAGATACAATTACGTAATGTCGAGAAAATTTAAATGGAATTTAACGGATGATGCTATGAAAAGTTTATATCTTGGTAAAATCTTTCAGGATACAGAAATTAATAAAAAATGTTTGGCATTCTCAAACAATGGTCAACGTTTGATCATCTGTGATCATGAGAATTTAACGATATTTAATTGCATAACGCTGACAGAGCTATGCCAGGTGCATATGCATCAATATCGTCCGGATGCAGTATGTTATACACAGCATATGAATCAAGTTTTACATAGTGCAACCAAGGTAAGTTATGGGAGAAAATGAAAGAGAGAGAGAGAGACATAGAGATAGTTTATTATATATTCTAGGTGGATTTTGGTATACGAAATTTAGATTTGAATACACGTCAACATGTGCAACTATTCACTGGCCATGAGCAAGAAATCTGCAACATTTACTGTCAGCCTGAATATGAGAATCATTTTATAAGTGCTGGACGAGATAAAAAGATATTTATGTGGGATCAACGTATATCCGATTATACATATACAATGAAAAGTCAGGTTATACCACTCGTTGCATATGATCCATCGGGTTTAGTATTTGCCACATGTCGCCATAAGAATCGCATTGAAATATTTGATGTGCGCATGTTAAATGATCGACCCTGTCATAAATTTCGTTATGAGTTTGGTAGTACAGCAGAATGGACACAGTTACAATTTGCACCTAATGGCAAATCATTGCTTGTAACTACAGATTCATCTTATTGTTTTCGTGTGGATTCATTTGATGGCGATATACTACAGGCCTATAATGGTTCATCCAATAATAATTATATGCCATTACAGGCATGTTTTTCACCCGATTCTCGTTATGTTCTATGTGGCGCCGATGAGGGCACAATTCATGTATGGAGAACAACAACTGGTCGCACTGTGACAATGTTAAAAAGTTATAGCTCATTGCCAGTACGTTGTCTAAAATTTAGTCCAACACAATTGTTGGTTGTGGGCAGCGGTATAATAACAATGTTTTGGCTACTCAAGACAGATAATGAGCTAATGAAAAGTTTATTATGTTCAGATGATTCGTTACCAACAATTGATTTGACAAGTGTAGAAAATGATGCAGCTTGGCAAGAAAATCATGATTTGGAAGTACAACATATTTATGTGCCAAAACCTAAAAAATGTATTGTAATGACATCTGAGCAATTTTTTCATTGGAATAATACTTCGCAACGGCAATTATTGTGTAGATCACAACGTGAACAAAGGGAGGATGGTGAAATAAGTGATGAATGAAAAAGTTGTGATTGAATTTTTAATACATAAATAAAATATTTCTAGATTTTATTTATATTTTTTTTTTATTTTTTGTTTTATTTATTTTATTTATTTTTATTTATTTTATTATTTTTTCTCTATTTTTAATTCATTTTATATTTTATTTTATTTTCTATTTTTCTTTTCTTTTATTTTACTTTATTTTTATATTATTTTATAATTTAATTTTATTTTCTATTTTTCTTTTGAGCTATTTTTTATTTTAGCTTTTTTATATTTTATTGTTTATATTTTTATTTTATTTTCTATTTTTACTCTTATTTTATTTTAGTTCTTATTTTATATTTTTTACTTTTCATTTCTTTACTTTATTTTTATATTATTTTATTATTTAATATTAATTTTATTTTCTATTATTCTTTTGAGCTATTTTTTTTAGCTATTTTATATATATATTTTATTGTTTATTTTACTATTTTTACTTTTATTTTATTTTATTTATTTTTATTTTTACTTTCACTTTTATTTTTATTTTTATTTTTATTTATTTTATTTTCTATTCTTTTTTCATTTTATTTTCTATTCTTTTTTATTTTATTTTACTTTATTTTTATATTATTTTATTATTTAATTTAATTTTTTATTTTTCTTTTGAGTTATTTTTTATTTTAGCTTTTCTTTATATTTTATTGTTTATTTTTCTTTTATTTTCTATTTTTACTCTTATTTTTTTCTAGTTTTTATTTTATATTTTTTACTTTTCATTTCTTTACTTTATTTTTATATTATTTTATTATTTAATATTAATTTTATTTTCTATTTTTCTTTTGAGCTATTTTTTATTTTTAACTTTTCTATATTTTATTGTTTATTTTTATTTTATTTTATATTTTTACTCTTATTTTATTTTTTATTTTCTATTTTTTATTTTTATTTTATTTTACTTTGTTTTTATATTATTTTATTATTTTTAATATTTTTTCTAGCTATTTTATATATATATTTTATTGTTTTTTTTTACTATTTTTACTTTTATTTTATTTTATTTATTTTTATTTATATTTTTATTTTTATTTTTATTTTTATTTTTATTTTTATTTTTATTTTTATTTTTATTTTTATTTTTATTTTTATTTTTATTTTTATTTTTATTTTTATTTTATTTTATTTTATTTTATTTTCTATTCTTTTTTTTTATTTTATTTTCTATTTTTCTCTTTTTCGTTTTAATTTTTTTGTAGTTTTAAGAAATTTTTCTTCTTTTGGAATGTTTTTTTTTTCACTTTTTCAAAATTTACAAGCTGACAACAGCTTTGCTGTGGTTCAGCACACACACACACATACACGCACACACGCATTTCTGCAATCAATCACAGCTGCACTGTTGGACTGCCTGCTGTTAGCTAGTGTCCTGTGTCTTGTGTATTCTAGATTCTGCAGTGCGCTAGCATTGCATACGAAAGTTCCTTTGCAATTGCATTGCATCACTTGGTTGAAAGTTTCAACAACTGCTTGCAGCACTTCACAGCTGGAGTTGCTGCAATAACAACAACAACAACAATAGAAACAACAACAACAACAACAAAAGGAATAACAACATAACTTGGACGCCTTATGCTTTTGAGACACAAATTGTCGAGTTTTGCCAGCAAATTGCACAGCTGGCTGACTTCAGTCTGAAGGAGTGTAAAAGCGAGTCAAAGGGAAATGCGTAACTTTCGGTGGCAAAGCTGACAAGCGTTTCATTTAGTTGTTTTCTTCTCTTTTTACTATTTTCTATTTTCTATTTTGCTTTCTTTTCTTTTGGTTAACTATAAAGGATTTGTACGCTTTTAATATTAATGAAATCTTTTGTGTGTGTGTGTGTGTGTGTAAAAACCTTAATAACAACAATAAATTGCTCTTGCTAGTTTCTCTAGGGCTCTCAACGTGACTAATTGAATGCGTATGTGCCACGTTTAGTTGCACAAAACTGCCAAAAAACTATAAAATGGTCAAAAGAACAACTAGTACGAAGAATTTCAAGTTCTTTCAACAACTTAAGTTATCAAAAAATTTTATGCTAAGTTGTGGCAAGTGCTGCAAATATATATATAAAATAGAAAAGCAACTGCAACTTTGCCTAGTCAAAGTCAATAGTTAGACTGAATTT
This sequence comes from Zaprionus obscuricornis, assembly GCA_037044475.1. Taxonomy (NCBI): domain Eukaryota; kingdom Metazoa; phylum Arthropoda; class Insecta; order Diptera; family Drosophilidae; genus Zaprionus; species Zaprionus obscuricornis. Next base: position 20,580 of record JBAMBR010006924.1, read on the forward strand.
TTTTTTCTCTTTTTTTTTTTATTATTATTTTTTATAGAGTGTAAAAGTTGCTCAAAGAAAGTTCTTTTTGTGCTGAAAATATTTATGCATGTTGTTTGAGAGTTCTTTTTTTATTTGATAATCATTGATTAAAAGTTTTTTTCTTTTTCTTTTCATTTTCATTTAATGAATTAATTACAGATTTTACTTGTTTTTTTTTTTATAAATTATTTATAATATTTTTAATATAAAAATAATTATTCAATTTTGTTGTTAGTTTTTTAAGTAATATTAATGAACATAAATCTATTGCTAGACTGTAGGATGCCCGGATAAGTAACGTTACTTTAATATTTATGATCCGCATTGGAATAATTTTTATAGTTAGAAAGTTGAGAAAGTTCATTGAAAGTAAATTAAGTTTAAATTATAAATATTCCAAAATTCGGACGCTTTTGCTACAATTTTTAAGTCTAGTCTAGTTCTTTTAGCTTCCAAAATCCAGGATAAACGGATAAATGGACCAACGGACATTGTCTAATTGATCCGACTGTTGATTCTGTTCGAGAATATATATAATATATATAATTCCCTCTGGGTTTCCCGTGCATAATTATACTCGATGCCCATTGGGTACCAAGAGTATATTGGGTTAGTGACAAGAGCAAATGTATGTAACACCCATAAGGAGGCGTGGCCGACCCCATAAAGTATATATTCTGACTCAGGATCAACAGCCGAGTCGATTGGAGCATGTCCGTCTGTCCGCTGTACGTTTGTCCGCCTGTACGTCCGTATGAACACACAGATCTCGGAGACTATAAGAGATAGAGACTTAATTTTTTTGCATAGTGTTTGTAGTGTTTGCAGGCAGATCAAGTTTATTTTGGATTTTTGCCACGCCCCCCTCCGCCTCCACAAATCGATAAAAACGATTTTAAGCAAACCCAGACAAGCTACAGCACTGAATTTTGGTACAAAGTTAGAATATGTTTATCTAAACGTTGGTACAGATCGGATAATAAACATGGAAGTTATACACATTTCAAATTCCAAAAGTTGAGAGGCGTCTCTATAGCGTACGGTTGCCGACAGCAACATTTACTTAGTGTTTATTCTTTTTCACACTTGTAAAGAGTTGGGCACCGAGTATTAAATAGTCGAGCATACTCGACTATAGCTTTCTTACTTGTTTTAGTTTATTTTGGTAAAAATGTAATCCAAATTTCAAAGAGCTTAGTGTACTACTAGAACGTTGAGATATATTTATATTCTTAAAAGCAATCGAAGAGATGAACAAGCTAAATATGCATACAAAGCTGATATAACCATCTTCCAAGTATCATCGGGTATTCAAACAACGATTCACAAAGAGAAAAAAATGTAATATCTCATAAATAAATATATGTAACTGTATAAAAAAGCATAAGAGTAACAGCTACAAGCTTCAAATCTCTTGAAATCAGCTGCGTCATATTATTATGCCAATATATGGAAATGAAAACATAAAATTTACATAATTTAGCCATAGTTTTATATAGTTATCGCTAATCGAAGTCTATGCTGAACGTGCAAATGATGCGCAATTCAAGATAACGTAGATAGAAGAGAAGGCAGAATAAGAAGCAGTAGAGTATGAAGAAGAAGAAGAAGATGAAGAAGAGGAGAAGAAGATGAAGAAGATTGAAAGCCAATTTGAAATTTGAAATGTGATGGAAATGTTGACAAATTTAATATGATATTAATTTAATTACTTGCATTTGACAAAACATTTGTGACGCGTGGCAGCGGAAACGGATGTGCGCGTGTCGCCATTTTTGATTAGCATAGTTATTAACAGTAGGCGCAGCTTAGAGTTGTTACTGCTGGCCAACTTAACAGCTGTTGTCCACCTTCAAAAGCGCACGCATAAACATCGCACGCGCTGCTCAAGTAAAGTAAAATTAATTAAAAAAAAAAAAAAAAAAAAAAATTAAACGCAAAGAAAAATGTAAAAAAAAAATAAAAAAATAAAAAATAAAGCTGAAATCCGAAACGTACCAAATGCGTGACTAAATTATAAAAATAAATTCAGAATCAAACATGCCTTAACCTTAACATCAGCAGCAGCTTTTTGCCATTTCTATCAATTCCACTATGCAATGACGTTGGAATATTTAATGCGTTTGCTTTGCGTTGGGTAATAAAAGCGGATTTCTATGGGCCCAGCACACAAATCTTGTTTGGGTTCAATTTGTCTGAGCCAAGTAAAGAAATGGCATGAGGTAAATGCTGGGAGCAGCAGCAGCAGCAACAAAAAAAGTTGAAGCAGCAAAAACTTTGTTGAAATTATTGAAGAATTTTGTACTTAGTTGAAGGCGGCAATCAGTTGCATGCATCAAGCAGCAGTAACAATGAAGTTGAAGTAAAGCAGGTCATTCGCGTATTATAATAAAAGTGATTTAAAGTCAGCTACAATCCATACTTATTATAAAGAATCAATTTGACCTCAATATATTTTCAGCTACAAGTTTTTTTTTTTTTTCTTATTTTTTTTTGGCGGCTTTCAGTTAGATGAATTTTGAGCTGATGGAAGGATGGCATGAGTTGAGTATAAAAGAGAGTATGAATTGTGTTTGCTAAACTTTGAAATTACTCAACGGGTACTTTCAATAATGGCAGCTACTCTACCTGATGACCTCTTCGCTGCGAAGCCCTTAGTGCTTACATGCCACAGTGTTCGACTTTTAGGCGGCAAAACTTTCAAACAAGTAAATTTACTCTTTTCTTTTTTTTTTTTATGTATACTCTATAATATGCCCATGGCAAAGGGTATATACGTTATGTTATGTAAAAAATTTAAAATAAATTAAAATATATAAAAAATTTATTTATTTTTTTTTTTAATTTATTTTTAGTTACAAAAATTTCAACTGCTTTGTAGACTTACATTTACAGGGTATTTCTCTGTCATAGTTAGCACTTGAAAAGGAAATTACTTTGTATTTTTTTTTTTTTTTTTTTTTGTTCGTGCTGTTTTTCTTTTTCGTTTCCTTATTTCTTGTTCCTTGAGACTTCAACAACGACTTTGACTTCCCTTCACTTTCGACAAAGTTGTCTTGAAGTTTTTTGTACTCAGCGAGAGAGTGAGAGAGAGACACGAAGAGATTCATAGCCCAGGAGAGAGTACGGCGTAACGTCTATTTCCGCTTCAGGCGTAAAAATAACAATCGACTTGCAGTTTGAATACATCATAGAGTATAAAAGTATATAGTGACTGAGAGGGAGAGAGAGAGAGAGGGAGTGCAGAGAGTATAAGTTAAGAGTGCGGAAAACGGAAGAGGATGTGGAAGTGGAAGTGGCAAGGGAAGCAGCAGCAATGGCATTTTTTTTTTTTTTTTGTTCCCCCTCTATATTTGTGCAAGTTTCGTGCTTGCTTTTGCGTCTTTTTAAGACGGCGGGATTAAGTGGATTTTTAAGTGGCAGCAGCCAAAAGTGGCCACGGGCCAGCTATGGCTTAACTTTCTGGCTTAGGCCCCTGTCTCTGGTGACACAATTACATGCACGTTACGAGTATTTTTTACCCCACTTCTTTTACTCTCAGTCTCTGTCTCTCTCTCTCTGTGTAACTGTCTCTGTTCGTTTTCTCATCTCTACATACAGTTGGAATAAAATGGCTTAGCCATTGACATGGACAGCACGTGCTAATGGCCAGTTTTCGGTGGGTTGCTCAAATATAGAAGAAGCGAAAATACACACACACACACACACACACACAGACAGACAGACTGAAGAGTGAGTGGCAGGGGAAGAGGAGTCTAAGAGAGAGAGAGAGCAATTGTGAGCTAACCTATATTTGCCGGTGGGGCAATTGCTACTGTCTGTCGACTAGACTTGAAATTAGCAAACAATTTGTGTGACCGTCGAGAGACATTGAGATTTATCAGTAATTGAGCATAGAGAACTGACAAACATTGCCAAACACTGCGACAAACAACAAGTTTTTCTATTTTATTTTAGTTATCTAGAGAATTTTGCATTCAATAAAATAAACAAAAACTTTTCATTTGCTTATCTTTTAATTATTAAGCAAATCTCAAAACATAGCTTAACTTTTTTTTTTATCATACTTGCGCTTTTATTTTATATTAGAATTTTTATAGTCTTATAAAAGACTTAGCATAGTTCCTAGTTTTATAGACGTTCATTACAGTTCGAATTTTGTTGTCATATATTGTACATTTATAGCCAAAACATTTGAAGGACATTTGATTTTTCTTGTTTCTCTCGTTTGCGATGATGGCCAAAAGTTCGCAGCTGAATATGCAAAAGTCTAAGAGTATATGGAATGAGTAACATTGATTGATCCTTTCAAAATGCTGTCCGAAACTATAAAACTGCCTTTTCAGGGCAATGGTTAGAACAACAACAACAACAACAACTAAGATGACTAACAGCAACAGCAACAACACCAGCAAGGACAGCAAAATGACAGAGTTAGACGAGTTGTCTGTAGGTTCAATTTGGTTTGTGATTGCCTCAAATTAACCAACCGTTTTACAGTTTCGTTGTCCGTTGACTGCTGTTGATGCTGAAGGGTTAGAGTGTTAGACTGCCAAGGGGCATGCGGCATGTGGCATGCGGCATGGAAAGTTTGGAGTTTGAGATCCTTTACGAGTAAGGGTTCTCGTGATGATTTGTCAATTGTCCAGTGGCTGATGGTTGTAACTGCCTATAGTTGGCATTCAGTCAATCATGCATTCAATCAAGCAACTCATACAAACAACATACACACACACACACATGCACACACATACACATAGACATACAAATATTCCAAGTGTGCTGCAAACTTTGATTTGCAATTTTGACGCGCCTTTTAAATTGGAATTTCGTTTCGCTTTTCAGTTTTGCAAATTCCTTTATACAACAACAATTGTCACAATATCAGCAACAACGACGATAACAACAACAACAACAACAACAACATGAAATACAATCAAAGTTATGCGCTGTTGATATGTTTTTAAGCGTCCCGTTGCCTGCAACACTGCACAATTCGCGACAAGCTTTTTATTTATTTTGTATTTTTCACAGTATGATAAAGAGGACCACTGGGATGCTCTGCCCAAGGGGGAGTGGTGACGAGGTAGGGAGGTTGGAGTGTTCGCTTGCTGAGTGTATAGAGCTTTGGAACTTGCAGCTCAAAGGTTTTAGCCATTTGCAATGCGGAGCATTTCCCCTTTTCCCGGAGACAGGCCAGCAAAGCAGCTACAGCAGCAGCAGCAGCAAGAGCAGCAGCAGCAGCAGCAGCACAGAGCACAGTGCACAGAGCAAAGTTGGCATCGGCTTCAACATCGCCGTTGCAATCAGCTTAACTGTAACTAGAAAATAAATTGCATTCGATTTTGTTTTTCTCGGTTTTGCAATACCCTGTAACTAAAGGCAAAGAGGAAGTATTTGTTTGGCATAAGTTTGGGCAAGAAATAAATATTTTCACTTATAAAAAATAAATAAAAATTAATTATAATAAATTAAAAAAAATTATTATTTAGAAAAAAAAAAATATATATGAAAATAAAATATAGAAATAAAATATAAAAATGAAATTTAATAAAATAAAAAAATATTTTTATTCATGAAAAATATAAATATAAAAAATAAAAATAAATATAGAGATAAAATATAAAAATGAAATATAATAAAATAAAAAAACAATTTTATTAATCAAAAAAAAAAAAAAAAAATATGAAAATAAAATATTGAGATAAAATATAAAAGTGAAATATTTTTATAAATGTTTTTAAAAATATTTAAAAATTTCTTTACGAAAATAAAAAATAAGAGAAAATATTTCTAAATATTTATTTAAAATTTATTTTACAATATAAAATATTTTTTATAATAAATATTAAATATTATATATACAATTTATAATTTAAAATATTTCTGAATATTTATCAAAAATTTTAATTTTTTATAAAAATAAAAAAAAATATTACAAAATATTAATTTAAAATTTATTTTACAATATAAAATATTTTATATAATATATATTGAATGTTATACATATATTTTATATTTCGAAATATTTATTTAAAATTTATTTTATAATTTTTTTAAATTATTTATTTTTTCTTATTTTATTAATATTCCGTTTTCAATAATTTATATATCATGCATATTTTATTTTTTTGTTTTTTTATTTTTTTATTCATTTTTCATTTTAAAATTTAGAAAATATTTTTATTTAAATATTTTCATTACAGGATATCAGAGAATCGATCAGTTAAGAATAAAATTGATTTGTTTTTTGCACTTGTCTTTCGTTTTGTTAGCGCGTTTTGGCTTTGCCGGCATTTTCGTTATGCTTTTTGTGTTCCGGCCTTTAAACTTCTCTCTCTATCTCTCTCTCTCTCTGCCCTATCTCTCTTTTTCTCACTCTTTACCGCACTTCAGCACTTGCTGTCTGTCTGGCTATGCTACGGGCGTTATTTCAATCTCACTAGCTTTTGTCTTTGTGCTGATGTTCGTTGTGGCCAAATGCGTGATTGGCTAGCACGAAGCGCGGCAAAACAGTAGCGAAACAACAAACAAAACGAGAAACAAAACAAGACAAAACAAACAAACAAAATAGAAAAAAAAAAACTACAAAAAAAAAGCAAGAAAAAACACAAAAAGCGCTAAAGACGATGCAATTTCTGCAAACTAAGTGAAAAATTGTGTGGCACAGCAAATGTTGTCATTGTTGCTGCTGCGGGATGTTGTTGTTGCCGTTCTGCTGTGAATGTTGTCTTGTTTTTGTTAGTGCAGCTGCCGCTGGGCAGCTTTTAATACAATTTTTTTTTTCATCGTTTCATTTCGCATTTTCTTCTACTCCTCTTCCGATGCCACGTGGCGATCAGTTTCGTTGGCCACAATCCGTTGGACCGTTGGTCGCTCCTTTGCTTTGCTTTTAACCAATTTGTTTGAGCCCCGCGCACAAATTGAGGCCAAGTTTGTTTGCGTTGATTTTGTATTTTTTTTTTTTTTGGTTTTTTTTTTTTTATTACACGCTGCGGTTGGTCATTGGGCAACAGATTGAGTTGAGTATTAAATAACATTGTGAAACTATTTTTTAATTACATTTGCCATGTGCAACATTTATCAAAATAACAAAAACAAGAAGAAAAACTGTCTATTTGTGACTTGAAGTGTAATTAATATTCTTTGAAGACTTTTGTGGCAAAAAGTAAATTCAATTAAATTTAATTGATCGCCTTGGTCAACCAAATGCTGTCCAACTAGTCAATATAGATCTGCAAATGTAAAAAGTTTGTCTGCCCTTTTTGGGGTTTTAATTAAAAATCAATTGATTGAGACTATTTGTAGAAATTATATTCAGCACACAAGCACAAACACACACACACACACACACAGTGAAACTGACACTCTCACACACACTCTTAGATTTACTAACAAATATATCTAGAGGCAAAACATACAAAAACAGAGTCACATTTGCTATGCATATTTGAACAATCAAATTAGAATGTTATATATACGTATATTACGTATACGACGCATGTGCGCATTAATCATTTGCTCATGGCTATGGAGTAAGTTCATATTTAACGGCAATTAGACGCTTCACTGACTATAATTAAAATAAGCATATGACAACAACAACAACAAAAAGATAAAATAAAAATAAATAAAGAGAAAAAAAAAATAAATAAATAACAAGAAATAAAGCAACACCTGACGCTTTAGGACTGTTACGTGTTTTCTTGTCTCTCTCTTTCTCTTGTTTGTTGCTTTTGTTCTTGTTCTTTTTGTTGTTGTTCCAGTGATTATTATTGTTGTTTAGGGACCATTTGTGGACATTTTGCATTTGTTTGCAAGGCGAACGCTTTATATTTAATTTGTTTTATTCTCTCTTTTTTTTTTGTTATTCATATTGTTTGCCATAAAAATGTGATTCATTTCCTTTAGAGCAGCAGCCGCCGGAGTAGTTCGAGGCTAAAGAATATATATATATATATATTACTTCTTCTTCTTTGTGTAGGTGTGTCCAGTTTTGTGTTGTTCTTGTTGTATGTCATTAAAATCAAAGAGAAATTGCGAATGAAAGTGTGTGTGAAATGCACAGCACATAAATCAAATTTTATTACCTAAACGACAATTATTTTGCCACAAAAATCAAAACGAGACTCGAACAAATGACAGCGCCAGCAACAGACAACAACGTTGCCATTTTATATACCCTGTAGAAAAATAATAGACGCCAAAGGGTATTTGCCACATGTTGTGATATAAAAGTTTAAGTTTACAATATTTTAAATATATTTCTATTGCTATTTTTAAAATTTATTTAAAATATTTGTAAAATATTTATGAAAAAAAATTCTATTTTTTTTTTAATTTTTTAAATTTTTTCTAAAATGTTTGAAAATATTTTTAAATTTTTTTTAAAATATTTATAAATAATTTCTAATTATTTCAAAAGTGTTTAAAAATATTGAAAAATGTTTTCAAAATATTTATAAATAATTTTTAAATAAATAAATTAAATAAAATATTTATCAATAATATAAATAATATTTCGAAATTTTTATAAATAATTTTCAAATATTTCAAAAATATTTTCAAAATTTTTATAAAAATTTTTTTCAGTATTTTAAAAATAATTTTCCTTAAATTGATTTAAAATATTTCAAATATTTATTTATATTTATATTTTTTATATATTTTTTTTATATATTTTTTTTTAAAATATTTTATAAATATTTTCTTAATATTTGATGAAAAATTATAGCTAAAATTAGTTAACATTTTTATTACAGGATATTTTTCAGTCAGCTTTATTATTTTTTATTTTCATTCATTTTTTTAGTAGGTTTATAAATAAATGTGAAGCTACACGTGACAGGAACATACGCGGCATGCAGCCAGCGGCAAGTGGCAAGCAGCAAGCGGCAAACGACAAGCGGTAAGCGGTACGTGGCCCTTGGCTTGATTTATGACCCTGAGAAATGTTCATATGCAGGCAAATATCTAACAGTAGCCAAAGCCGTAAGCTGAAATTGATCGTATAGGTGAAAGTGAGCGAGTGGGACAAAGAGAGAGAGAGTGACAGGTATGGTTGAAAATGGACAACATTGCGTATGAGTTATTTTAATTACAATAATGGCATGTCAATTATAATGCTTTTGCGACACTGTGACACTGTGACACTATGACACAGTGACACTTTTTGAACTCGTGAATTGTTAGCTAATTAATTATCAGAATGGCATCAAACACGTTTAGCAGCTGACATAATTAAATAATAAATGAAAATAGAAATTAAATTGCGTCAGCAACTGGCCAAGTTAATAAAATTAAGTAAACAATTTTGCTAAAGCCAAAGCAGCTTAAGCAGATTTACAATATATATTTTAATTATACAGCGCGTAAACTAATTAAACCAATATACACACACACACATACACAATACACCACACGCGCACTCACACACACACACAGAGACATATATATATTTCTGTGGTAGCTGTGGCAAAGTATGAGGCGTGACTGGCTGCATGCACGCACACAGCAAGTTTTTAAGCTCTATTTGTTAGCTTTAATGCCATGGCAAGCGAATGAGCGAAAAAGTGAAACGAGCATACAACGACGACGACGTCATAAGGATAACACAGTGCGAAATCACAGTCAGAGCAACGAGAGTCTATGGGGACTAAAGGGGATTCAAGCGTTGCCTTCCATGTGTGGGTGTGGTCGCAACTATGCATATGAAATGTATATGCATGTGTGTATGTGTGTGTATATCTACGTTGTACTATATGTTGTGCACAGCAAATGAAGTGCGCTTCGGTGGTCGCTGTGCGAGAAAGCAATGTGGCATAATTCCTTGTTGGGCTGCAAGTGTACAAAAGTAGATGTTGATCCAGATATAGATGTAGATATAGATATAGATATAGACGTTAAATGTAAAAATGTAGCTACGTTACGGTTTTTGTACTCTATGAGGTTTCTGATGCATGTGGCATGCGGCTAGCCATTTCAAATGCAAGCAGGCGTTGCACCAGTTGTCAGATAAAGTCAAAAAAGCTTTTGTATTAAATTAAAATATGATTTGACTTTAAACGCTAAGCAATGGCTACAATTACGACTAACAAATCGTTTTGTATGCAAATGCAAGATGGGAAATAATGAAAAGTAAAAACCGTTTAAATTATTTGTTGAAATAAAGTGAATTTTTGAAAGAAACTAACTAAAAAATGTCTAAGAAAAATGTCAAAAAATTTTCAAAAAAATTTCAATTTTTATTTAACAGCAATTAAAATTTACCGAATTTCTTGGTAATGCTGTAACATGCGAGTTTCAAAATTCAAAATTTATAGAATTTATTACAAAAATTTTCAAAAATGTTAAACAATTTTGTTAACAGCAGTTTAACAGAAGTCTGCTAACATTATGTAGTGCTGTAACGTGCAAGCTGAAAATACAAATAAAATTTGCTGAATTTTCTAAAATTTCAAAAAAACGAAATTTTATACAATTTTTTTTAACAGGATTTTAACAGTATCATTTAATATTATGTAATGCTATAACATGTAAATTTTAAATTACAAAGCTTAGAGAATTTATTACAATTTTTAAGAAAATTTTTTTTGAATAATTTTGTTAACAGCAGTTTAACAGAATCTTCTAACAATATGAAGTGCTATAACATGCGAACTTAAAAAAAAAATTCCTTTCCGAAATTACCAAAAAAATTACCAAAATTTTTATGAAAAATTTTTAACATTTTTTAACAGCTTTTTAACAGTATCTTTTAACATTATGTAATGCTTTAACATGTAAATTTTAAATTACAAAACGCATAGAATTTGCCAAACATTTTTAAAAAAATTTTGTTAACAACAGTTTAACAGAATCTTCTAACATTATGTAGTGCTATACCATGCGAATTAAAAAAAAATTTATTTTACAGAAATTACCAAAATTTGTATGAAAAAATTTTTAAAATTTTTTTAACATCATTTTAACAGTATCTTTTAACATTATGTAATGCTTTAACATGTAAATTTTAAATTACAAAGCTTAGAGAATTTATTACAATTTTTAAGAAATTTTTTTAAAAAATGTTGTTAACAACAGTTTAACAGCATCTTCTAACATTATGTAGTGCTATAACATGCGAAATTAAAAAAAAATTTCTTTTCAGAAATTACCAAAAATTTGTATGAAAAATTTTTAACATTTTTTTAACAGCATTTTAACAGTATCTTTTAACATTATGTAATGCTTTAACATGTAAATTTTAAATTACAAAGTTTGCAGAATTTACCAAAATTTCTAAGATAATTTTTTAAAAAATTATATTAACAGCAGTTTAACAGCATCTTCTAACATTATGTAGCACTATAACATGCAAGTTTTAAAAAAAAATATTTTACAGAAATTACCAAAATTTTTATAAGAAAATTGTAAACAATTTAGTTAACAGCATTTTAACAGTATCTTTTAACAGTATAATGTAATGCTTTAACATGCAAACTTTAAATTACAAAAAATTGACTAAAATAATGAAAATAACAATTTATATGCTTAGCACATCTGCTGCATAATTTATTCTTTGAATTTTCTCTTATCTAATTAACTAGCATAGTTTATCTTAACATTTCTTAACATTAACTGTATTTGCTTATCCCACTCTCCCTTCTCCTTGCCACTTTCGACATCCGTTTGCCCTTCCGCCAATCGTTATCAACAATTGCTATCAGTTTAATTAAAATTAATGTGAAATTTCAACTGTGTGGCATGCTACATTCCAATGTCAGTTGCAGATACCAAACAAAGTTAGCTTACATATACATATATAGGGTATGACAGGCGGGTAGACAGCCAATGGTTGCAATGGCAATGGCAATGGCAATGGCAATGGTTTACAGCTCGATTTAAAATGAATATCACGTGCCGTAAGCGCAACCTTACGCAGACAAAGTATGAGTAAGAAAGAGAGAGAGAGAGAGAGAGAGAGAGAGAAGATGAATATGAGAGAAGAAAGCAAAAACAAGAGTAGTAGAAAGTGTAGATGAAAGAAAGTGTGTGTGTGAGAGAGAGAGAGAGAGAGAGAGAATACACACACACACACACATACATAGAACACGTACGGCAAATCAAGGTGAGGTGTAAACTTTATTAAGCATACGCCGCGTGTGCCAGCGTCCGCGTTTCACATTTTCTACCTCCCACTATACATACAATTCCCTAATCATTTGACAGCTGTTGTTTAGCAGCTTAAAGTTTACTCATGTATTAAGGTAGAAAGCGCATATTTTATTTAATATATTTGTTTGCTTAAGCGTCTGTCGCATAACTAAGTGTATATGAGTATTTCTCTCTCTCTCTGTCTTTCTCTCTCTCTCTCTCTCTGTGTATGTGTGTAAGCTACAGTCTGTGTTTGTTTACTTTAACTGTCAGTTGTCAATTATTTTTATTGGCAGGTAATATTATTTTGTGTGCACATTTCTATGCAAATTATCAAGCACACGCGAGCCTTAAAATGCTGCGAGATTTCAGTTTGAGTTTGAGTTTGTGTATTGCTAGAAAGAGATAGAATTATAACAAGTGTATATACATGTCTCTCTCTCTCTCACTCTCTCTCTCTTTCAGTATGTGCGTGTATTTTGCGGTTGTAAGGCGCGCCAAAACTTGCATGTCATTGACGCCAAATTTGTTTGCTTGCCTTTTGTTTGCTGTGCATGTATGTGTGTGTGTTGTTGTTGTTTCTCTTGTTGTTTTTGTGTGTTTTTGGGGAAGCAAGCAGCACACAGATTTTGTGGCTTGCGTGAGTTGCAGATGTAATGACTGAACAATTAGTGCGGCTTGCTATGCTGCGACATTTGGTCCAAATATTTCAGCAATGACATTAGCTGAAAGTTTAAGTTAAAATTCGACAAGTCTAAGAATTGTCATAAAATACAGCAAAATTCTTACATATAATTGTAGCATAAATAAAATTAAAATTTGCATTTTATGCAAGTATCATTGTAGCATTACATGTGCAAAATTAATGATAAGCTGATTTTACGCTAATGAACACAACAGCTTTGTGTATTATTTTAAACTTAAATGAAATCATCACTTAAACTGAAAAAAAAAAAATAAAAGAAAGCAAAGTTTAACTTTAAAATTTCAATGTATAAAAGATTTTTGTAGCTTACGAGACTTGAGTTGCTTGAGTGAAAGGTTCAAACGTTTGCTTGTCGCTTGCCATATGCATTTACTGTCTGTGCTTGACAATGTTCAAGCCTCAAGCACTTGCACAACATACTTGCATATATGTAGTATAAACTATATGTCTATGTGTGTGTGTGTGTGTCTGAAGTCGAAGATCCATATCCATTGACATGCTGCATGAATTTGGCATTTTGGCATTTGCGAATGTAAGGTTGCGAATGCCGCCTTACCATAACAACAACTGCAACTACAACTACTACTACATACAGTGCCTGCCATTTGCAATGCAACAGGAAACAATTGAATTTGCATAAAACACAAGCGCATGACCATTGCCATTGCCACTGCCATTTCGCAGTTTTTGCATGCACCGATTTCATTTATAGACTTCAACAGCGGCCCTCTTCGCATTCCACATCCACAATTCAACATTGCATATTCCATACTGTACACTCTATATGTGCCACATGCGGCACATGGCATAGCTTCAGGCCCCAGGGTGCTATGGGTCGGTCATTCATATACCGTTGCAATGGGCATTCAGGCAACCAATCCTCAATCCCCAATCCTCAACCCCACAGGCTCCAGGCTCCTCAGTCCCCAAGCCCGCAAAGTGCAAAGCGAATACATAGTTGAGTTGCTGGCAAAGATTTCCAGTTACCATTTGGCCGCCTGATGGTTTCTTAATGAGCTGCACAACCAACTAAACTGCAATCGTTGCCCAACGTGGACGTCCATTAAATAAGCTAACGTTATGACCAAAGAGTGAGGGAGATACAGGACTTTGTAGCGACCCTCAGCTGCCAATTTAAATTGCGCGCACAGTGGCACAAAACTTTTTTACAACTAAATGAAAGTGGTAGCTGTAAAAGTGCTAGCTGTAAAAGTAGTAGCACCTGATGAAAAAGTAGTAAGTGAAAAAAACTTGAAATATTTGTAGTAAAAATTAGTAGCAAAAAATAAAAATTAGTAGATAATATTGTAAAAGAAAAAAAATTTAAGTTGGAATCATTGGTAAAATAATAAAAATTGTAGTTGTACAATTCGTAATAGTAGAAAAATCGTATTAAAAATATTAGTAGATAATATTGTATTAAAAAATATATATTTTAATAGTAAAAATAGTAGTAAAAGCTAAATTAGTATTAAAAATAGTATACACGAAATATGTGAAAAAAGTGGCACCAATAGCAGTAGTAAAATTGTAGTAGAAAAATAATAATATTAATATAAAATTAAAATAAAATAATATATATGTATATATTAAAAAAATTAAATAGTGGAAAAATATTTGTAAAAAAAATATTAAAGGATAAAAAGTAGTCGTCGTAGCAAAAAATATTAGTAGATAATATTGTATTAAAAAATATATATTTTAATAGTAAAAATAGTAGTAAAAGCTAAATTAGTATTAAAAGTAGTATATGCGAAATATGTGAAAAAAGTGTAGCACCAATAGTAGTAGTCAAATTGTAATGGAAAAGTTGTAGCAATAGTACTATAATAGTAAGAAATATAGTATTATGGAAAATAGAAGTAGAAAATAGTACTTGAAAATAGTAGAAAAATAGTAGTTGAAAAATAATAGTAAAAAACAGTAGTAGAAAAATAGTAGTAAAAAAAAGTAATAGAAAAAATTTGTATAAAAATAGTAGTTGAAAAATAGTAGTAAAAAATAGTAGTAGAAAAATAGTAGTAAAAAAATGTAGTAGAAAAAATTTGTATAAAAATATTAGAGGAAAAATAGTAGTAGAAAAATAGTAGTAAAAAAAGGTAGTAGAAAAAATTTGATAAAAAAATATTAGAGGAAAAATAGTAAAAGAAAAATAGTAGTTGAAAAATAGTAGTAAGAAATAGTAGTAGAAAAATAGTAGTAAAAAAAAGGTAGTAGAAAAAATTTGTAAAAAATATTAGAGGAAAAATAGTAGTAGAAAAATAGTAGTTGAAAAATATTAAAGGAAAAATAGTAGTAGAAAAATAGTAGGAAAAAAAAGGTAGTAGAAAAAATTTGTAAAAAATATTAAAGGAAAAATAGTAGTAGAAAAAGTAAAAAAATTGTAGTTGAAAAATAGTAGTAAAAAATAGTAGTAGAAAAATAGTAGTAAAGAAAAGGTAGTAGAAAAAATTTGTAAAAAAAATATTAGAGGATAAATATTTGTAAATTATAGTTCTTTGCTTCTAGTATCAGTTAAAATGTAGTAGTTTTAAAATATGTACTAAAAAGTAGTAGTAGAAATAGTAGGAAAAAGTAGCAATAGTACAATAGTAGTACAAATATAATAGTTGAAAAACAGTAGTAGAAAATAGTAATCGAAAATAATGGTAGAAAATTTGTAGTAAAAATAGTAGTAGAAAAATATTAGTAAATAAATATTAAAGCATAAATATTAGTAAATTATAGTACTTTTCTATTAGTATCAGTTGAAATGTAATAGTTTTAAAATTAGTAATAAAAAGTAGTAGTAGTAGAAACAGTATAAAAAAGTAGCAAAAAAAAAAATGAAGTACTAGTAGTAGTAAAAGTTAAATCGTGCGAAAGAAGTAAAAAGTAAAAGAAATTTGTATATAAAATATTCAGCAGCAATAGCAGCACAGTAGCACAGTGCAAGCAATAGTTGCAGCTGTTGCCTTTGAGTTTTTAGTGCCACTGTAGCGACAGTTCATCCGCATTTGCTACCCTTTAATTATTTGTACATTAAGCTCGTTTGGCGTTTAACTTTCTCCATTTGCTTAAATGAAATTATAAATATATTGGCGACAAAATGCAATTGCTTGTAACTTGCAGCATGCTCGAAAGCTTGAAATTTGAATTTTTGAATCTGTTTTTCTTTCAATTTCCCTAGAGGGGAAATTTCTCAGCTACTGGTTAAATAGCATTTTTTTTTTTTTTTTTGTTTTTGTGCTATGATTTATGCGCTGAGTGTTATGAAATATGTTACCGGAACACGTCCAGAACCCAAGTGTGTGTATGGTGTGTCTGTTTGAGTGTGTGTGTGCGTGTGTGCGTGTGTTTGGTTTAGATAAGAAAATATGCTCGACGGGCAAAATGTGTCGCTGGGAAAGTTAATGTAGCGTAACGGGACTTTGAAAGGGTTTTTTTTTTTTTTTGCTTTTTTTGTTGCTTTTTCAACTCTTTCTGATGTTGTGCGCCATTTAACACTATAAAATTATTATCGTGCTTATTTACAGGCTGCTATAAATAAAAGATGATACGACAAATAAATACAAAAAAAAGAAAAAGGTTAAGCAAATGAAATGTACAACAACAACAACAGTAGCAGGAACTGAAATGAAAAAAAAGCCAAAAATGGCAGACAAAAAAAAAGAAAAGCTATTAGCATAAATTGTGTAAATGGGCGTGGTCGGTCTCGTTATCAACTTGACGCAGTAATAAAAACGTTTAGTAATTATTATTGGGCAACATTCAATGTGTGAGCACGTCGATAAGCGGTCAGAGCAGCCAGCAACGGCACCTTTCACCTGCCACACCCACACACCTTCTCTTAGCTGCAGCCATATAAAACTAATATAGTTATCAAAACTACAGTAACAAGCATGTCTGAGTGGTTCGCTTCTCTCTCTGTGCGTGTGTATATGTATGTGTATAGCTGTCGACACGCAAGTTTGCCGTCATGTTCGAAAAACTATTTCGATAAGTTCAACGACGACAAAATTGTTAGGATTTTGCCCCATTACAAAATATAAAAAATTCAAAAAAAAAAAAAAAAATTATTTTGAAGTTTAAGCCGCAGTGTTGATACACTTACTGACATAACTGTAGACATTAAGTAACATAATGCATGACAAAAGCTTAATGCTATACAAATACAAGCAGTAGAAGCAGTAGCAGCAGTAAGAGAACTTTACAAAATTGCCCGGTTGCCAAAGTTCGATAGACATGCAAGGGTTGCCTCGCGGCGGCAGATTTCAATGTGGAAATTGCTAGACACAAACACATGCACGGTTACAAGTGTCAGCTGCAGATGTATATGTATATGTGTATATGTGTGAGAGAGAGAAAGAGCGAGTGGTTTTTGCGAAGATTGCCAAGCGACAATATTATCAATAAAGATGTAAGTGCTGAAGGTAGATGCTTCAAGTAGCAGTTGGCACCGGTACAAGAGCTTTGAAGACATGCTAAATGTGCCCCAGGCTCAACTTCAAAAACCAATTGAGCGCAATTTCAAAGATTATTACGTATGCGTAATGCTCAAGTGTGTGTTTGTCTCTCTCTCTCTCTCTGTCTATATTTACATATATATCTATGTCACACTCATGTATCTGTGTGTGTTTGTGTGTGTGTATCGTTATCGGATATATGCAGAAGTTTATGCCTGCTTGAGTTTCATAATGAGTTGCTTGAGGAATTTTAATTGAATATGTCTATAAAGTTGCCTTCAGTTCAGAAAGAGCGCAAAATTCTCGAAAGAAAATAACAAAAAAACTCTGATGGCAGATAAAAAAATAAAGAGATAGAGAGAAAAGATTCAAACACACACACACACACACACATACACACACACAGAGAGAGGGCATTTATAAAAGAAATATGCGTAGGGTATGAGACAGAAAATGGTCGTCAGTCTGCTTGGCCGCCAGAAAGTGTGGCATACTTTGCGGCGCCAGCAGCAAATGCTTTGTGGTCGACTCTGTCTGTCCGTCTTCATCTCTGTCTCAGTCTCTGTGTATATTTTACCAGCAGCAGTAACTCCATTGCCTTTTTACTGCCATTTTTCCAAGCAGTAGCGCTACCCTTCCTCTCCCCTCGCCCGCTGCCTTGCCACATGCTGTTGCTCTTAACGTTGACATTGCTAACGTGCCGCGAGCTTTAAAAGCAACAAATAAATATTCCAACAGTCGCTTGAATGTTTTTATATGTATTTCTAGTCTCTCTCTCTCTCTCTCTCACTCGCTCTCTGTGTTTGTGCTGTGAAGTGAAACTGAAACTGCGTTTGAGTTTTTGGGATTTTTGGTTTGTCTTTGACATGCGGCTAGACCAAAAGAAAAAAAAAAAAAACTTGAAGAAGATGAAAGTCAACTATGCAAAAAAAAAAATAGAAAACTAAAATAAAATACAAAAATATCAGAAATGTAAAGTGTTTGCCGCAATGCACAGTGGTTTCTTTTTTGAGGCTTGACAAATACATCGAGCGATTGAAATATACTATGTCAATGGCCATTATAATGCTGGCTTACTTTATCTGACAGTTTGAAAATTTTGCTAGAAAAGAAATTGATTGAAAATATTTTTAAAATTTACAAAATGAAATGAAATTCGAAATTGAAAAATTAAAATTGTTGAAACTGTTTGAACGATTGCTTTAATTGCAATTATTTAATTATTATATTCATTTGTCATTTGTGTAATAAGCTTTTAGTGCATTAGAAAAATGCAAATCAAATGAAAATACAATAAAACGCTAATTTATCTATTATTTTTTTTTTATTTTTTTTTATGCTCAGCGGTTGATTGACTAAAATTGCTGGTTGTGGCATATTTTATGGTATGGTTCAGACTCGCCAACTAAATAATGAAAATCAAAATAATTTCTCTGTGTGTGTGTGTGTGTAAATGTATATGTGTGCGCTGTGTGTTTGCCAGGTTTCCTATACGAAAAATTGTTGGCCACAAACACACAGCGGCTATTTGCATAATAAATGGCGGGACAGGCAATGCGCCAGGCTCCAAATAAATTACAAAAAAAACAGAAGAAAACACGAAAACAATAATAGAAAAAAAAAAAATAGAAAACAGTAAAACTGAAAGCTGAAAGCGATTGGACAAAGTAGAATATAAAACAGTTACGTTAATACAAAAAGCCAAGGCAATTGTAATTTGAGTTCGTGCAGTGCAGGTAACCACAAATTACGCATACGACGCGTATAACAGAAAGAGATGAACAAAAATAGAAACAGAGAGAGTGAGATGGAGAAACAGAGAGAGCGAGAGCGAGAGAGAGGGGAGAGAGAGAGAGAGAGAGAGAGCGAGAGAGTATAACAAATATACAAGAGATTAGCTTAAATAAAATGGTGTTTCTATTATTATTATGATTATTGTACTTCTTGTTGTTGTTCTACTTGTTGTTATTGTTATTGTTGTTGTATCTGTTGCGCTATTTGAGTTACGCTTTCACTTTGCCTCATTTTGTTTTATTTTATATTTGAATTCATTTTGTTTTTTCTGTTTTTCTGTGTTTTGTTTTGTTTCTCTTTGCAATTACAGCACGAGCGATGCGCACTTTGAAAGTCATTAAAAATATGACAAATTATATGCAGTCTGGCAGCAGGGTTATGGCAGAGGGATGTGCTTAAGTTACAAGGGGCTTACGGGGTGGAGGAGGGGGAAGTTGAAATAATAGTTGCAAGGACAACAACGAGGCAACTTTTTCACTTGATGCTGTTGCTGTTGCTGCTGTTGTTGTTGTTGTTGCTGCTTTTCCTGGTGCTGATGGGCTGCAATAAACTAAAGTTAGCAGCTTAACAAAACAATAAATGAAGTTGGCAAATGCGATTGTTATGCTGCTCTTGCACGATTTGTTCTTATTCTTGTTGTTGTTGTTTATGCTGTTGTTGTTTTTGCTGTTGTTGTTTCGGTAACGACATGACAAAATGCGCAATGGACAACAGTAAATGCAGAAGGCGAGTAAAGTTCTGTTAGCATATCGAAGTTGTTATGCTCTGATTAAAGACTCATTAAATTAGAAATAAATTAAATAAAATATATAAAAAAAAATAAAATAAAATAATTTTAAGAGAAGAAATTTAAGTGAAGAAGAAAATCACAAACAAAATAAATAAAAAAAATATATATAAAAAATAAATAAATGCAATTAAATTAAAAATATATATAAAAAAAAAAATTAATAAAAAATAAAATAAAATAATTTTAAGAGAAGAAATTTAAGTAATGAAGAAAATCACAAACAAAATAAATAAAAAATATATATAAAAAATAATTAAATAAAAAAATATATATAAAAAATAAATAAATGCAATTAAATTAAAAATATATATAAAAAAAAAATAAAAAATAAAATAATATAATTTTAAGAGAAGAAATTTAAGTGAAGAAGAAAATCACAAACAAAATAAATAAAAAATATATATAAAAAATAATTAAATAAAAAAAATATATATAAAAAATAAATAAATGCAATTAAAAGTTTTAGCTGCTAAAATTTAAAAAAAAATTGCTTGCAATATTTTTCTGGCATTTTTTATTTTTACTTCCGCAAAACAAATACGCAAAGCAAAATTCATATTTGTTTCGTTATTTTTGCAAATTTATTGAATTTTAATTGAAAATTTTGCTAAAAAGCAATTTCCATAAGCAAATGGTAAAACGGAAATTGTATAAACATCAAAAAAAAAAAAAAAACATAATGTAAACAATTTTATAAAAAGTGCAGAGAAAGTAAAGAGAAAGTTTTTTTTTTTTTTTTTTGATTTTATGAAAACTAATCAGAGCGTTGCAAAGTTCACTTCTAATTTATAATACTTTAAGCAAGTGTAAGACGAATCTATAGCTACAGCTACAGCTGAGCAGATTTCACTGTGCAACTTTGCAACTGCAAGTCAAACTTCGATGAAAAGTTGAGTGAGAAAAACACAGCAAACTCTAAGTAAAAGCAAAAGCAATAGCAGCCCAAGACGTAAGGTGTAGAAGAAGTTGCAAAATAAAAGGAGGAGAAGACAAGAGAAGAAAAAAAATGAAAAATGGCTAAGAAACGTGATGCTTTCCTTTTGTTAGTTGCATATAAAGTTTTGAAGCTCTGTTGTGTGTTTTTTTTTATTTTCTATTGACTTTTCTAGCGCAGAACGAGAGCAAAACAATATATTTTTTTTCGTTGCCTACTTTTTGGGGCGGCTCGTGATAAGTTTTTTTAATTGCCATGCAACCACAAAATGCCTGAGCAATTAATTGGCCAAGCAGCAACAGGTTGTACACCTGTGCGTGCTGCAATGTTCACTCTCTGTGTGTGTGTGTGTATATATGTGTGTGTGTGTGCTTGGGATTGGGGTTGTCTCTCTCATTGTACATTCATTACATGCACATGCCAAAAGCAAAACGGTAACAAAATGCATTTTGCACTTTTCTCTTGCATAGCAAAACTAACAAAAAAAAAAAAAACAATAGATACACAGATAAAGCAGCACTACGACAAATAGACAAAGAGAGAGAGAGAGAGAGAGAGAGGGAGACAGAACTGTTGACGATTGTGATTTGATTTCATGCAAGTTGCGCGCTATTGTTGCCATCATCATTGAGCGGCCAACAGCTAGCTAGCTAGCTAACTAAGGGGGCGTACATTGAATGGTTGGGAGGCGTATTGAAGTTTGTAACATTGTCTGAAATGTTCGCTGCATGTTTCCATGTCACGTAGCTCATTGAAGTGACAGCTGTGCGAAGGCAAATGCTAATGGCCATAGGATTTTGCCATAAACTCAGTAAAATCACTTTTAATCGCTCGATGAAGTTCTCTTCAAACGTTTAGTCAATGACTAGACTAAGCATCTTAACTTTCTGGATTACATAATACAACTAGAATATATTAGTATTTAATCTTAAATATAAAACTTTGAATTAAAGACAAAGCATTGAAAATAAATAAAATTCAAATGAAAATATATATCGATCATCTTTAAGTAGTCGTAAATTTATGTTAGTAAAAATCAAAATCATATTTTTTTATATTATTATATATGTTGACATTTCGCATAAGCTATATAAATAATAATAATAATCTATAGATTTCTCTATATATACGAGTAATTCTATATATAGTTATATTCGTGCACTGATTGCTTCATCTGTCAATGCGTATTGCAAAATTTTGATGCCATGAAATGTGTCACAGATTTGAGGAATAAAGTGCCACAAAAAGAGCTTAATATGCAGCTCACATTCTCTGTCTGTCTGTCTGTCCGTCTGTCTGTCCGCACTGTCTGTTCTCAAAGCCAAAATAGTTGCAGAGTGATGAAAATACTAAGGGAGCCAAATACTAAGGGACACTAGGGAGACTAGGGACTGGCTTATGGCCAAGGAATGGTAATGGAACATTGGAGCATTGGAGCATTTGAAGCAATGGAGCATTTGGGGCAATGATTGCCATTCCATGGGGCATTTTATTGGCCATTGCTGAGAAATTTATGCAATGTCTGAGCAAACGATGTCTTTGCCGCTAAAATTGCTAACTAAAGCAGCTGCTGCCATTGCTGTCGTTGCCATTTGGCAAAAAAATGCTAAACGGTAATTAAAGTGCAAACTGATAATTTGATGCCAATGTTGATGACGAAACTTTTAAATAAACTTTCAAGCAGCGTAATAATTTCTCAATTAATTTTTACCAGCTCAACGAATGCAACGAATTTATTGATAGTAATTGCAAAATTATGCACAAAGGCGTACCAAAAAAAAAAATAGCCAAAAACACGCACACAAATAGCTAGAAAGAGAGCAAAAGAGAGTGTGAGAGAGTGAGAGAGACTGTGCAATATTTGGCCAAGACTCGTAATGCATTCAATCGAATGTGGTAAATGGGGCCACATGTGAACATGCTGCCTGCTGCTGCCTCACTGCTAAGGCATATAACGAGCCGCTACAGCAAAAGCTGAAGCTAGTCATCGGTAGCTGTAGCTGTAGCTGTAGCCGGACAGCAGCTCATTTTTGGCCGGAAATGAACTAGAAATGTTGCAATGTAGCCAAACGGCCGACAAGCGAAACGACTTTTGCGGTAAATCGACAAAATAGTTGCCACAGCCAATAGAGAGAGAGAGAGACAGAAAGAGAGAGAGCACACACAGCTAGCCAAAAAGAGTCAAAACAACCGACAGGCAAAAGCTGAAAACGAAACGATGAAACGTTGAAATGCTCAAAAAAAAAGAGAAAAAGAAACAGCAAAAAAAAAAACCAAAAAAAAAAATAGTCAATGCCAAAATGAAATTAAATTTCCGTTTAAATGCATCGCAACGTCTGTTGCCTATTAATAATGTTAGCTGCTACTGCTACTGCTTCTTCTTACTTTGCTTCCTCATGCTGCTTTGTTTTGCCGTCACAACTTTAAGTCATCAAATGTTTTTTTTTTTATTTTCAACTGCACTTTAGTTTTCATTGATGTTTTATTTGTTGTTCTCTTTCTGCTTTTCTTTACATTTTTTTTTCTTTATTTTTATTTGTTCTTTTCATTTGTATTTTTTTTTTTTTTTTTTGGTTAACATTTCTTGGTCAAATGTCGCGAGTTCGTGACAAACGTAATGAAAAACTGATGTCACAACAGAATTCACACAAAGAAAAATACACACACACACACAGAGAGAGAGAGAACCCGAAAACCAAAAATAAACAAACTTTAATGAAATGTTTTTTTCACAATACAACGAATATGTGATGCACTTTTATTTTTTATTATAAAAATTTATTAAATATTTAAAGACTTTTTTATGCTTAATTTTTATATTTTATTCATCAATTTTTTTTTTTTTTTTTATGATTTT
Source organism: Zaprionus obscuricornis (assembly GCA_037044475.1). Taxonomy (NCBI): domain Eukaryota; kingdom Metazoa; phylum Arthropoda; class Insecta; order Diptera; family Drosophilidae; genus Zaprionus; species Zaprionus obscuricornis. Next base: position 44,262 of record JBAMBR010006924.1, read on the forward strand.
TATATATTTTATAAGCAAACGTTATGCAATAGTTATATTATCTTCATGTCAGTGAATGATAAAAAGCTGAAATGAAATAGTACCAAGTTTTTGCATGCTTGTATTTTATGCAAATTCTCCCCTTACTTCTCTCAATGCTTTTTCACACCACACACCGCACTGCTTGGAAACGTTTCAGTTCAGTTTTTGGTACGGTTCGGTTCAGCTCAGCTCAGTTCAGTTGAGCTGAGCTTTTTGGTCCACTATTTGGACAGGTGAGCACAGAACAAAACAGAAGTATAGTGTGCATAGTGTGAGAGAGAGAGAGATATATAGAATGAAAGAGATAGAGAGAGTGAGAGTAAGAAGAGCAGAAAACACACGGCTTTGAAGTGCAGAATAAATAAAATGAATGAGCTGCAGAGTGTTGAAAGTGCATAATGTAGTAAAATGTGGCATGATGTGATGTGAGTCTACGCTATGTTGCACTAGTTTCTCTCTGTGTGTGTGTCTGTGTGTGTAGGTTTATAACCCACTGCGTAACTAGTTTTAAATACACTTTAAATCATTGCTTAAAACAGCATACGAAACGACTGACAATGTAATGAAAGTAGTTTCTACTGTCACAAAAATAAAAAAATAAAAATAAATTTAATTAAAAAAGTTAAATTTCGCAAAAAAAAACAATTTAAAGATTTTTTAAAAGTTTCGCAAAAAAAAAAAAAACATTTTTATAAATATAAAAAAAAAATTCCTACTTAAATTAATTAAATTAACAAATTTTTTTTACACATGTCTGCACAGAAGCTTTTATGAAATTACAAAATTTGTAGTACATTAACGTTATTAGGGAAACGGCAAAAATTGTTAAACAAGCAAGAAAAAAAAAACTTCATACGTCCCTCGGGGCGTATACACAATATGCCATACATTGTTCCTCTGGTCATAAATCAATGTCAATCAATGAGCCGCCGAATAGCGCACATCAATCAGTTCAAGTCAATAAAAAAAAAAAAAAAAATATCAAAAAAAATGAAAATGAAAACATTCCAAAAAGTTTTCAAGCCAAGTTTTTTTTTGTTTGATGTTACCAAAAGTTGGCAAACTATGTTTTTTTTTTGTCGCAAGTTTAAGTCCATAAAATTTCCATTAGCTTTCACGATGGGCATATTAAAATGTGTAGGCTGCAAGTTACAACTGTGCCTCATTATGTAGGCACAAACTTTTGTTGCAAATGTGGCAGCATTGATCGTGTTGACAGTGCATTTCCGTTTCCGTCATGAATCCGTCCATAAATCACATTTATTAGAGTAAATGTTGTCCGTATCGTTGTCTCGATTATCGATGGCAAAAGAAGGTGCACAGGAGGAGGTGTGTGTGGATAGAGGCTTGGGGTCAATAGCGGCTGGCCACAAAAACGCAACAAATTCCAACCATAGTCACCGAAATAATTGAAAGCCCAAAAACAATTGCCATTTGTCTGCATATATGAGAGTTTATGTGTGTATGTGTGTGTGTGTGTGTTAGAGTATGTTTATGTATTTGTATTTATATTTATGTGTGCGTACTATATGCATGTGTATGTGTATTGCTTTTGTTGGCAAGCCATAAATAAAATTTACCAGCAGACATTTGCGCAGGCAACAGGCAGAAGCTGGCAGTCAGCAGTCAGCAGGCAGCAGGCAGCAGGACGTCATACAAGAGGCAATCGCTCGAGCCACAGGAAGTGATTGATTTATATTCTCATCCTCTGTTCAACATCTACCGTCTCTCGTCTCTCGTCTGCCATCACTTACTATACCCCCTAAGCTTACTGTTCCTTCGATTTATCCGGCCAAGAGCTCTGCGTACAAAATTGGCCACAATTTTGGTTTACGTTTTTATTCACAAATCTTTTATTGATGATGTGTGACGAGCGATTGTTGGAATTGTTGGAATTGTGGGAATTGTTTGAATTGTCTGTACTATTGCCAATTGTATGTTATGCATGTTGTATGTTCTCTCTCTCTCTCTCTCTCTGTGTGTGTGTGTTGCCACAGTGGATGCAACAATTTTAACTGCTCATTGCATATACTACGTAGAGAGAATTCGATAGTATGTTGTAGTATGTAACGACTTTTTGATGCCTCATTGCTTCTAGGTAATTGATATCGCTTGAAGCATTATTTTAGTCACGTTCTCTAACTAACTTTGTCAAACAATTAGTTTCAGTTTTTATTTTTATTTTTTTTTATTTTTTTTTTTTGGCTCCCAGCTTGTACGCTACAAAACTTTGTTGCTAAAGTTTTTTAGCTGCTGTTACTTTCATTGTTGTTGTTACTGTTGTTGTTTTCATTGTTGCTGTTGCTTATCGCTTATTCGACATTGCCTGACATCAACTTTGGCGACAGGCAACTTTGTGCAATAGACATTGAGTTGGACATTGAACGTGGGGCTAGCTTAAAACGACAGCGACCCACGCACTTGCAACATTCGAGCTTATCCCCGAAGCAAAGTAGATAACGTATAAAACACATGTAAGACAGATACAAAAGACACAATTGGATAAATGGCAAAAGCAACAAGACCAAAAAAAAAAAACTCAACTCAAGTGAAATAAGAAACAAAAGGAAGCAAAGGCAAACAGCAACAGCTAAATCTACAGTTATACGTATATATATATATATATATATATATATATATATATATATATATATATATATATATATGTATATATGGTACACAAAATGATACAGGGTGAAAAATTGAAGTTCAGGCTCGCTAAGTGGCTTGAGTTTAGTTTTGCAGTTGCTTCAAGTTAAGCACCAAATTGATATGTCTATTAACTAAAAGCTTAAGACTATTTTTTGTGATATATTTTATATATTTATATATATTTTATATATATTTATATACATATTTTTAGTTTTATTTATTTTTATACTATTATTATTATTATTTTTAATAAATTTTATGTTTGTTTAATATTTTTATATATATGTACATGATATTTTAAAATATATTAAAATATTAATTTTTCAAAATACATATTTAAAAATTTATATATAATTTTTTTTTTTTTATATATATTTTATATATATTTTTATACATTTTTTTATTTTATTTTTTTATATTATTATTATTATTTTTAAATAAATTTAAAGTTTGTTTAATATTTTCAAATATATACATGATATTTTTAAAATTATTAAATTATTAATTTTTCAAAATAAATATTTAAAAATTTATATGTGTATAATTTTCTATTATTTATGATTTATTTAATATTTTATTCTTCATTTTAATATTAAAATAAATTTATTTTAATATTTTTTTTTATTATTTTCAAACAAATTTAAAATTTGATTAATATTTCAAAATATATATATGATATTTTCGAATATATTAAAATATTAATTTTTTAAAATAAATATTTAAAAATTTATATATAATTTTTTTTTTTTGATATATTTTATATATTTATATATATTTTTATACATTTTTTTATTTTATTTTTTTTTATTATTATTATTATTTTCAAATAAATTTAAAGTTTGTTTAATATTTTCAAATATATCTATGATATTTTTAAATATATTAAATTATTAATTTTTCAAAATAAATATTTAAAAATTTATATATTTATTTAATATTTTTAAAAATATTTTATTCTTCATTTTAATATTAAAATAAATTTATTTTAATATTTTTTTTTATTATTTTCAAACAAATTTGATTAATATTTCAAAATATGTATATGATATTTTCGAATATATTAAAATATTAATTAAAAAAAAAATATTAAAAATTTATATATGTATAATGTTCTATAATTTATTTAATATTTGTATTTAATTGATGTATTTAATATTTTATTCTTCATATTAATATTTATATATATTTGTTTAAATATTTTTTTTAATTTTTTCAAAAACTTTTATTGTTTGTTTTATATTTTAAAATATATTTCCATTTGTTAAAATATTTATTTCTGTTTTTAATATTTTAAATATATTAAGATATAAATTTTTCAAAAAAATATTTTAAATGTTGTAAAATAAATTGTTAATTTTTATTAATATTTAAAAAAAAAATTTAAATTTGTTTTTTTATTATTATAAAATATATTAAAAAATTACTTAAATATTTAAAACTTTTACAACATTTTCTTGCAGTGTCCAAATGTGTTTCAAACAATTGAGATCTATTTATTTTTATGTACTTTCTTTCAGGTGGTCAACAATTACTCAATCCCCATTGTCTTTCATTGCTCTGCTCAATATAAACAAAACAAAAAATAAAAAAAAAAACAAACAACAACAACAAGAAAAATAAGTAGTATTCATTCATGCTGGTTAGTGTTCACTGTATATGCACAGTGTATATATATACTGTGCTCTAATATCTCTACTATGGTAGATTCTGCACTGCCCTATGTCCCATTGTATCTGTCCAATATCTGTGTTGTGCTGCGCTCTAAGCTTTAGTTTATACATAAATATTCGATGTGTGCTCGGTGCTTTAGTGCTCGACAATCCGCTTAGCTGTAACTCGAGCACAAATTGCATTTGCTAGAATCAACTGACTGTCGATCCCTTTGCCCTTCTTCTTTTTCTTCTTGTTCTTCTTGTTCTTCTTTATCAACGCTTAGCTACTTATGTTTACTTTTGTTTATCGAAATTGCTAAAAGGGTAGCTTAAGCTGTTGTCTCACTTCTCTGTTGTGTCTTCTTCTTGTTTTTTTTTGCTTGTTGTTGTCTGTTGACCAAGCGTTGAGTGGCAGCTTACTTTATTTACATATTGAATTAATGCAAAATTGGCTTCGGGTATTGTAAATTCGTGCATTTGAACTTTTTATTAGACTTTAAATAAATTAATATTAAAATTAGAAAGTTTAATTTTAGATTTCAAATAAATTTGAAAAATTTTTAAAAAATTCAAGAATTTAAATTTTTGTATTCTTTTTATTTAAATATTTGTTTTTATGAATTTTAATAAATTAATTTTTTATATTAATATTAAAATTAAAAATTTAACTTTCTGACTTAAAAAAAAATTAAAAAAAAAAATAATATATTGAAAATTGTAATTTTTAAATTAATATTAAAATTAAAAATTATAATTTCAGATTTTAAATAAATTTAAAAAAAAATTTTAAAAATTTCAATTTTATAATTTTAATTTAAAATTTTTATATTAATTTTTTATAATAATTTATTTAATTTATATATATTTTTTTTTTATATATAATTTTTTTATAATAATTTATTTAATTTATATATTTTATATTTTATTTATAATTATATTTAAAATTCATATCAATTATTTTTTTTATTTATTTTATTTTCTAGGGTATTTTACAGCTGCATATTTTAGCTAGTAAAATAATTGCTACCCTTTTTCTATCTTATTTTGTCTTATTTTTATTGACTTGTGTGCGAAAAGCTCGCATTTATTTGCTATTTTTCAAACAGAGCTCAGTTTATTGAAAACTACACTCAGTTTAATTGAATGGTTGCGCCAAAGGTTTTAAGGGTCTACTCCACGGCTAGGAGTTCAACTACAAATTCAAGCAAGCTAAACGGGGTGAGGCATGCGGCATGGGGCAAACAGTAAGCGGCAAAGCTTCTTTCGCATCATGCCATACTTTATACCAATGCGAATGCTTTCAAAGTCAATTGTTTGTATGTGTGTGTGTGTTTGTGTGTCTGTATGTTTGTGTGCGTGGGAAAGTTTTACTTGGCGCAAAAGTTGAGCGTATTTTCATTTTTTCACGCCAATGGGCCAAATTATAATTCCAAACTGAGTCTGTAAGTGAGTGAGAGAGAGAGAGAGAGGGAGAGTGGGAGAGTGTCTTTGCCTCCCTGCATCAACTTTCTTACAGCCGAAAGTGCTTTATGCCAAACTTTTTGTTCAGCACTTAGTTTTCAATTATGAAATTTGCATTACGCCGACCACTTGGCAAGCACAATATTGATATTGATTTTGATTTTATACATATAATATGGACATACCAACATATATACTATATACACTATCGTTCTCTTTCACACTCTCTGTATATATATATATATATATAGACTTTATTGTTTGTAATTTTCAGTACTGATTTATGCAGCTCTCAATTACTTAATTGCCAACGCGTATGGCGAGACGTGAATTAAACAATTGCTTGTCATGCAATTGCAATAATTGTGAGTGAGAATTAAGGCAATTGCTCTCTAGAGTGATTTTCCATTTTCCATTTTCCATTTCTCACATTCAATTTCAATTTTCATTGAATGCTAGTTGAAAACTTAAAGCCAAAGAAAATTCGACAGTTGATTGTAGATTTCCCATTGAAGCATGACAGAAGATTTTTCGCTTACTTTATTTCCTTTTGTTGCAGCTGTTGCTGTTGTACACGTACATATGTATGTACGTTCGCATCTTGATGCATCTTGAACTTGTTAAGTATACACTGTCATAGGACACGATATATACTATATATACTAAGTACAATGTATAGTTGGTCAAGCATTCAATGCTTCAAGCCAATTTCGTGCGCATCGTTAGTTTAGTTACAAAAAGGATTTGAATTTCAAGTGCAACAACTTGAAATTTTACAATCGAAATAGATCCCAAAGGATGTCGTTGACGTTGTTGCTGCTGCTGCTGCTGCATTTAACGCTAATGAAGTGTTTGGGTATTACGTATACGCCGTGTGTATGTGTATGTGTTTGTGTCTGTTTCTATGCCTGTGTGTGTGTCTCATCTAATCATAGACACATTTACATACTTACGTATAATACGCACATACTTACACTCACACACACACACACGTGTAGATAAACACATTACGCATACGCCCCGGTGTTAAACGAATTTCTAAATAAACATTTGCATATCTCACAGCTGGCAGGCATTTTTACTTATCTATGCTACGGCCAGGTCTCAATGCTAAATGCGGAAGTGCTGCAGCAAATGAAAATGAGAAGAAAAAAAACCAGCAACAAAAACAAAAAAAAAAAAAAAATAGAAAGTAAAAAGAAAAAAAATGCGAAATAAGAAGAATAAAAAGAAAAAGGAACGAAAAATTGAAATAGGGAGAAACAAGTTAACGCTGATTGCACAAAGCCGCCGGATTTGTAGACCATTGCACATAGTAAAAAAAAAAAAAAAGTTAAGCAAAACACGAAATTAAGAAGGCAGAACTCACTTGCTCTGTGTGTGTGTGTGTGTGTGTGTGTGCGTGTGGATAGATATCTGAGTATGTATATGTATATGTGTGCACAGGATACATTAACAAAATTAGCGCAGCAAGGCGTTCAGTCGTTCAGTCGTTCGTTGGCAGCCAGACATTCATTCTAGCCATGTTCGTCAGCATGTAAACAGCATAACAAAGAGTGAGAGAGCAGGAGAGCGATAGGGAGTGATAGAGAGTGATAGGGAGAAGTGAAACGCCTTGGGCAAATCAACAAAATGAGAGTCAAGAGGTGGAAGAAGTAGAAGTAGAAGTAGAAGTAGAAGAATAACATACATACAGTCACAGTATGTTGTTGTTGTTGTTGTTGGGGTACTCAACACTCTTTGGGAAATTGCCGGAAGTTTTGGTGCGATTAAAGCGCCATTATCGATGTGAATTATTTTAACGCTTTGCCGTCAGCTCGCACCTTCTTCGAGTGGCAATCAATTTGTTTTTTTGAAATTTTTATTTTTTTTTTCGGGCTTTAAAAAGTAATTGCCAAGCATTTGTTGTAACCGGAATATGAAGTCTGAGACTGCCGTCGCGACACTGTATAACTTACATCGACTAAGTGCAAATAAAACAAAAGCGAAAATAGAGGCAAGCGTACGAAGTGCTGCAGACTGTCGACAAAGTTTGTGGTAAAACTTGAAATTCAAATTAAACTTTTGCTAGTTTTTTTTTCTTGGTTTTTTTTATTTTTTGTTTATTTTTTGTGATTTGTTGCCACAACTGGCCCATGGTTGCCATTTACATTTATCATAACTATGACGCAGAAGAGAAATTTTTTTTTTTTTTTCAACTACTTTTTGACTTTGCGCCTTGACTACTGTAATTTGATTTAGCGCTACATTGGTGACCACATCAACCTTTTCAGGCTAATGATGTCGAAATTGGTTTTCATAACATTTCCATTTTATCAATATTTAATTAGTTCAATTTACTTACTTCCTATCTCTCTCTCTCTCTCTCTCTCTCTCTCTCTCTTTGCTTTGTCTTTCTCTACTCTTACTAATTCTAACCGCAAAATTTATTGAGTAGCAGCGACCACAATGAGCACCACAGGGCAACATCTACTTAGCTCACAGCTACTGTTTGTGGTTGCTTTGATTTTGACTTCAATATGCTGACTCAGGCAAGCTTCAGCAAGCTTAGGCTCACACTCAGTTCAGGTGTGGCCAACTGATTAACAAAGCTGCCGGCGAAGCGTTTCAAGTCAGTAGCAAAAGCCAAAGCCAAAGCCAAAGCTAATTAGCATGTGCAGCTTTTAAGACAATGTCCTGGCCTTGGCTTGTGCTGTAAACAAAAGGATATGGGCGGGTTTCTAAGACAACAACAATAGCAGCAGGAGTAGTAGCAGCAGCAGCAGCAGCAGCAGCATCTGGCAAACATTGTACTTAGCCTAAGTCCTAATAAACATGATAAACATTTAATTGAGCAAACTTTGCACAACTTTAAGCTCTTGCTGTAAAAGTATTTTCATAAGCAAAAAAAAAATAGTTTAACTATTATAAAAAGTTTTCGCTGTTCAATTATTATAATTTTCAATTAAAATAATTTTTAAAAAATTAATTTTAAAAAATGTTCTTGTAAATTAAATTGAAAAAATTTTATATAAAATAATCAAAAATTTTTGTCGATTATTTTTTTTTTTTTTAATAGATTTATTATGAAATATAATGCGCAAAGAGATTAGCAAAGAATATTAGCTAGAAATAATTGCTAGTATTTTGCCATAGAAATGCAATTGACATAATCGGAATTATAATCAGTATCAGAAACAGAATCCGAATCATAAAACAAAATTTTCCATTTATTTCATTAGCATAATTCGTAGGCAAATTAATGCAGCATTTGCGCGCATTTTGCCAATTGAGCGACAATGCCAAAAATATTTTGAATATATTTATAATCTATATTACACATTCACAAATACATATATATATATATATATATATATATATATATAGAGTAGCTCATGCATGTGGCAATGTGACAATTTATGGTAGCATTTGTAATTAACAATTGCAATGACAAATGCAATTGAATTTTAAATATATTTTCAATATGATGAAATTGACTGAAATAATTTTGATGCTATGTTTTTTTTGTAGTAATAATAATAATAATAATAACAATATTGATAACAATATTTATACAAAAACATTAATAAAAATAATAAAAATAACAATAACTATAATAATAATAATAACAATAATAAAAAAAAATGAGAAGAAAAAACTTAAAAATTTACAATTATTATTATTTTTTTTAATTTATTCAGATTGCAGTTTATTGTGGTAGTTTATGTTGCACGTTGAATTGGCAGCTTGTAGCAGATGATTTTCCACTGCAGCTGCAACAAAGTAAAGCACGTCAACTGAAAATACACATGTCCTTGTTAGCAATTTGCATGTTCTGAAACAGTAAACTTTGGCCAAGGATGTTGCCAAGAGATACCCACAAAGAGATCCAGATGTTGATGCTGTTGCCGTTGCCATTGCCGTTGCTCATGCTGACTCTTTCATTTCCATTCACTACAAATTTGCCACACGTTACACGCACACACAGACTCATACACATACGTGAGCAGACAGAAAAAGCATAAAATCAATTTAGTATTTTTCAAATAAAAATCGCATAAAGTTTTGCGTGCCATTCGTTTCACCATTTGCCGCCTGCTGCCTGCTGCTCTACTACTGCATGCCGCCTGTCGCTTGTTTACAAAACGGAAGCGCCCGTAAAAGTATGCTATGAAATTTGTATAGCTCTGGCGTCGACGGCTTTGAACGCATCAACGGCAATTGAGCGTTGTGAAACAAAACAGCAAAACTTCTGACAAAATACAAAATGTAAAAGAAAAACAAAGTAAAACAAAAAAAAAAATATGAGAGTAACAAAATAAAATACAATACAAAAAAACAAAAAAAAAAAAAAAAAAAACATGCACAAAGCCTTTGTGTTTTATTTTGTTTTTGCTGTTTTTTTTATTTATTTTTTTTTTATTTTTTTTTTTTTGCTGCTGTCGGTTAAGTCTGAAAAAAACTTTATGGTAAATAATTCAAATGCTTTGCATACATTTTGGGCTATCTGTCTGTTTGTTTTGCTTTATTTTTCTTGCTCATACCTTAAATTACAGGTATATAAACAATGTGTGTATTTTATTTTGTGTGTGTGTGTATATGTGTGTGCGTGTGTGTGTGTCTGTGGTGCGTGTTGCGTGAATCGGATTCTTTGATATTTAGTGCAAACCAAGTGCAACTTATAAAATTGATGGTAAACGAGAAATTTTACAAATTTATATATAGAAAAATTTGAAATGTAATTTTTAAAAATTTATAAAAATATATTATATTTTTTTTTTTTTTTTTAGAGGGAAACATTTTTTTGGGGTATATTTAATGCACTGTGAAAATAACTTTTATAATTTCTTCAACATGTTTGTTGGCACAAAACTAAATTATAAATGTCATGTGAATATATTAAGCGTAAGGTGTATTCATGTATGTATCTGTATCTGTGTGTGTGTGTTTATATGTCACTGTCTGTATTATTCAAGGGCTAGAATTTATTTTTGTGTGTGTTTGTGTGTTTGAATATTTTGTCTGTGTGCACAGGACGACATTTATATAATTCACGCAATGTCGCAACTTCCGCGCGGAAAATGCGAAAATAATAACAAGTGCAAGTCGTGTTATTTTCCGGCAAAAACTTTGTGTTGCGGTTGACATTTCGTGGCCTGTTTCGTTGTGGTCCGACTCACACACACACATAGAGACTCACGACAGTGAGGCTTTAATATATATGTATGTATGTATGTAAGAATGTTTGGCTTTAACTTAATACACTTGTCAATGAAAACATAAACGAATTTCTATTTTTGTAGTTTAAGCAAACAAAAAATAGAAAAGTGTATAGCGTAAAATTTGGTGTTCTCTTAACATGTGATAGAAAAAAAAAATAAATAAAAAAAAAAATATAAGAAAAACAAAAAAATAAATGAAAAGTTTGAAAGACGAAAAAAGAGTCGAAAAAAGAAAATTGCTGTCAATGCGACACCGACACACAAGAAAATACAAAAGAGAAATAATATATATATATATAGAGAATATAAAGTGAAGCAAAAATAAAAAATAAAAAAAAGAAAGAAAGAAAAAACAAAAAAAATAAAGAAACTTATTGAATGCGACTTGGGGTATCGTGTGCATTTGCCGTTACTTGCCGTTGCCATTTTGACAGTTTGCTAAATTACGCGACATTAACCTAATAGACTTCTATATATTTGGCAGACATTTGGCAGCTGCAGCCGAGAAGCCACAAGGCTGCACAAATGCCAAAAGCAATACAAAATAACAACCAGTTACTTGTGTCTGTATTTGTATATCTCTCTCTCTCTCTCTGTGTGTGTGTGTGTGAAACAGTTTGTAGTCCAATCGACCTAAAGCATAAAATGCACATACAGCTAACAGTCTAAACGTACAAATATGAAAAATATAGTATATATATGTCGAGCTATCTATAGAACTTGCCTTCAATATTTTCTGTCAGTTATTATGCGAACTGACGACTCGCAGCAGGAGCTTGTCGACAGGAGTTAGACAATATCAAATGTTATCCAGCTGAGCAAAAAATGAATACTAGCACTAGCACTAGCAATTATTTTAAATTTTTGAAAGCGCATAGACATATCAACACATGACGAATTTTCATTATTTCTTGTAGCCAAATGAATATGCAATAATTTTTTAAAGCATACTTTCAGGCTGAAAGGGTAAATATTTAGTTTTGCTTAATTAAATGTAATTAATTTATTAATGTTTATGATAAAATGTATATAATTTAAATTGATAATTCAATCGGACAATGGCTCTTCATCGGTCCAGTTAGTATAATTATCATTATCAATATTTAACATAAAGAGATCATCGTCATTAAAGACTATTTCATCATAGTCATAATCATCGTCACTAAGTAGCCCAACATTATACATATAACGATCACAGTCTGGATCAACTTCATCCTCTGATCCAAAACTATCAAAACCATCCGAATATAAATCAAATTCCAAAAATACTGGATTTCCCACCACACATAAATCAGATGTTTCTGGTGGTTCTAATGATGCATCTATAATATCCTTGGCCATTAAATCTGGATGCAATAAATTAATTTCTTTTATTTTACTAGCATACACATACATTTGTATTGGCAATTGACGTTGATTCTCTTTAATACGTATATGTAGACGTAATTTGAATATAATATCATGTAACAGTTTGTCAGTTAAACGTGGACATTCCTCTAAATGCAAGACATTCAACTTGGGGCAATCAAGTAATAAACGTAATACAGCTGCATTTGATAAATTTGGCCAATATTTTAAACATAACAATGTCAACTCCTTCAATTGCAATGCCTGTAAATCACGATCACTTATCGCATTATTATGCGATAACATAAGTGTTTGTAATGCTGCTAATTTACCAATATCTGCAATCATTTCAGCATCAATAGAATTTTGACCACGTATCTCAAAATATAGCAGCTGTTGTGATTTATGCTGTACTAGCCAACGAAGTAATTCGGGTCGCACCATTGTTGCCTGTTCGTAGCTGTATAAGATAAGTTTTGTCATGCATGGCAATTTGGCAACATGTTCATATCTATTCTCTGGCCCACTACTAATGGTTAACTCTACCAATGAATCACAACATTGGCCACTGACCATTTGTTGAAATACTGTTGCTATTGTATAAACAGCCTTCAAATCGAGTTCTTTTAAATTTGGCAATGCTTTACATATTTTTGGCAAATACTTTGAATGTAAACCATTGCAATGGGATAATATTAGACATTCGATAGTTGCTGGCAAACAATTCATATATAATCCTGTTAATTGATGATTATCTGATAGATCCAAACGCTTCAATTTCAAATGTGATAATGACATTAAACTTGAATTGTTAAGAGCACATGCGCGTAATTTAAGATCTTGCAAATTATGTAGTTTGGCAAACATCTTATGCATATTACGTACTGATATTTTGCTAGCTGTTACATTCATTGTTATTAAATTTGTACAATGTTTGCCAAAGAATTCACATAGACGCTGGCAACGTGCTAGTGGCACAACACCCTCAATATTTTGTACATGATGGCCAGAGAGCATAAAAAAGTCACGTATATCCCATAATGTCATTGCATCGAAGGCATCAAATGTTATAGAACGATGTAAAGCTGGCGATACTTGTTCATATACACAACGAAATCGTGTACAGGTGCGTGCAAAATGAATACTATCGCTTAATGATAAATATCGCATAATATGTTCTAAACAATGATCATTTAATTTTAAAATCATTGCACATTTTATTTCATCATCTTGATCATCATCATCAACAATTTGTGGCTTTATGCCATAGGCATCAGGTTGATGCCAACTATTATTGGCATTTACAGATATACGACATCCATTAATATAATGACGAGTTTGTCGTAATGCTTTAGCTGCATCATATGAATCATTATATAAAATGTAACCAGTTTTTGTTTCAGGTTTACGTTCACGTGCTAAATGTTTTCTAACAGCACTGTTGGCCTTGGATGCAAATAAATGTAATTCTTCTACTTGTCCAAAGCCTTCGAAATATGTTTCTAATTCTTCAAATGGTAGCTAAAAAATATTTTCATTATATGTAAAAAAACACATTACATGTAACATGTACTTGCCTCAACGGGAATATTATACAAGAAGAGTTTCTTCACCAATATATGATCCTCAGTGTATGCCATATTCTTTTTAAAATAATAATTCTGTTGCGCTGGATTGAATATAAAATTTGCCATTTCTATTTGTTTAGTTCCTAACCAAGTTTACTATTCTGGCTTACTTTATGCTTAGATATTTTTATTTATTTATTTATTTATTTTTATTATAGAACAAAATAATATTATACCAAAAAATATGTAGATGTAAACGAGAAAAATAAAACCCAAAAAGGAAATTGTACAGTAAAATTTGATTTGATATTAACATAAATATAGTTTTGACAGTCAATCTTTCGTCTACTTGCCTTTGATATATTCCCTATGGGTTTTTTTTTTTTGTTGCCTTTTATTACTTGCAATCAACAACAATTTTGCACAAGTCTCACTTAACGTAATTCTTGTGTTGCTTATGAACCGGAAAGCGTATTAAAAAACTGTCACAAGTGCAGGCAACCAGCAGCTCGGCAACCCGGCAACCAGGCAGCCAGGCAGCCAGGCAGCCTAGCAGTCAATTCAAGAGAGAGAGAGCGAGAGATCTAGGTACTGAGATATTGCGTTTGTCTGAGTGAAAGAGATAGCATGTGTAAAGAATGATGCTGTGAAAGAGTTATGCAGGGCATAGAATGAATAAAAGGGGAAAAATTGCATGTGCAGCAAAAATTAGTGGAGACTCATCGCATGTTCCACTGCGCCGATACTTTTGCTGCGTTAAGCAATAAGGCAACATACAAACGCACGCATATGCACACATTCACACACACAAATACAGACAAACACACACATATATATATATGTATATATAAATAAATATACTGTATATTCACTGGCATAGATATAATGACACAAGCCCAGTTGTAATTTCAGAAAGTAATGTAGACTTGTGGAGAATATTTAGAAATAGAGTAGAGCTGTGGAGATAAGTAGAGTCGTGGAGAACAGTAGATGATAGTGGAGAGTAGAGAAGAATAGTGAAGAGTAATGGAGAATAGTGGAGAGTAGTGGAGAATAGTGGAGAGTAGTGGAGAGTAGTTGAGAGTAGTTGGAGTGTAGTGGAGAATAGTGAACAGTGCAGAGTAGTGAAAAGTAGTAGCAGAGGAATTGGAGAGGAATGAGAGAGTAGTAGACAGTAATGAAGCACAGTAGGAGAGTACTAGGAGAGTAGAGGTTGCTAGTGAGGAGTAGTGGAGAATAGTGGAGAGTAGTAGTAAAATACTAGGAGAGTAGAGGTTACTAGTGGAGAGTAGCGGTGAATAGTGGAGAGTAGTTGGAGAGTAGTGGAGAATTGTGGAGAATACTAGAGAGTAGCGTTGAATAGTGGAGAGTAGTTGAGAGTAGTTGGAGAGTAGTGGAGAATAGTGAACAGTGCAAAGTAGTGAAGAGTAGTAGCAGAGGAATTGGAGAGAAATGGGAGAGTACAGTAGGAGAGTACTAGGAGAGTAGTGAAGAGTAGTGGAGAATAGTGGAGAGTAGTAGTAAAGTTTTAGGAGAGTAGAGGTTACTAGTGGAGAGTAGCGGTGAATAGTGGAGAGTAGTGACGAGTAGTTGGAGAGTAGTGGAGAATAGTGGAGAGTAGTGGAGAGTAGTAGGAGAGTACTAGGAGAGTAGAGGCTACTAGTGGACAATAGTGGAGAGTAGCGGTGAATAGTGGAGAGTAGTTGGAGAGTAGTGGAGAGTAGTGGAGAGTAGTGGAGAGTAGTGGAGAGTAGTTGGGAAATAGTGGACAATAGTGGAGAGTAGTGGAGAGTAGTGGAGAATAGTGGAGAGTAGTAGAAGAGTACTAGGAGAGTAGAGGTTACTAGTCGAGAATAGTGGCGAATAGTGGAGAGTAGTGAAGAGTAGTTGGAGAGTAGTGGAGAATAGTGGAGAGTAGTGGAGAATAGTGGAGAATAGTTGGAGAGTAGTGGAGAATAGTGGAGAGTAGTTGGGAAATAGTGGACAATAGTGGACAATAGTGGAGAGTAGTGGAGAATAGTGGAGAGTAGTAGAAGAGTACTAGGAGAGTAGAGGTTACTAGTGGAGAATAGTGAAGAGTTGTAGGAGACCAATTGGAGAGTACTAGGAGAGTATAGGTTACTAGTGGAGAGTAGTGAAGAGTAGTAGGAGAGTAGTGGATAGTAATTGGAGAGTAGTGGAGAGTGGTAAAGAATAACGTAGAATTGCGAAGAGTATTGGAGCGTAATAGGAGAGTAGTGGAGAGTAGAAAGAATAGTCGAGACTAGTGGAGAGTAGTAGAGAGTAATGGAGAGTAATTAAATATTTACAATAGTGGAAAATAATGTAGAGTACTGTAAAACATTGAAGTGCAGTGTATATTCATAAAAAGTTGTGTAGAGTAATATAATGAGAATGTAGTATAATGTGAAATTTTATGTAATGTTGCAACGGTAAATGAAAATTTCCATAGCATAAACTAGGCATCTAATTTCAATGGGTTTTTTCATGGAGCAAAACTCCTGCTGGGTGCAAGCGTATATCACTCAGTGTTATGGTTATCAGCACAGTTGTTGCCATGTAACATTGTTGTTGTTGCTGTTTGTTGCTGTTTCCGTTTTGCTGTGCACCGCTTCCCAGACACTTGAAACTGCTAACAACGCACGATGGCGTTAACATTCTCCATTCTTGTTGTTGTTGTTGTTCCCTTGTCAGAGCTGCTGCTACTTGTAGCTGCTGTTGTTGTTGTTGTTAGTTATTGTTGTTGTTGTTAGTTGTTGTTGTTGTTAGTTGCCATCCATAAATTCTTGCATTAATGGCAATGTGGTGGCTGCTAAGGAGGGCGTGGCTGCATTTGATGCTTCCCTTTTCATGTAAATGTCACCAAGGCAAAGTTGCAATGATTGCATCTGCCTTCATCTGCCGTTTTTGTATGCCAAGGCCCCCACCGTTACCTCTTTATCCATACAATGCAATTTCCCTTTTTTAACCGAACGCTACTGCTATTGCTACTGCTACTGCTGTAACATTCTATGCCACAAAAATCCTTTTCTATCAGCTCCTGTTGCTGCCCGTTTTGATTGCGGTTGCAATTGCGAAAAATTTGTAAACATATTTTTTACAAAATGTATTTACTCCAACGCAATGTGGCATGCAAAACTCCGTAACAGCGCAAACACAGCAACACTCTCGACTCTCCCCAACTCTGCAATAAACTTGCCTGTTGGATTTTCCACAGTTTCCACTTATACTTTACTCTATTCTTTTTTTTTATTTATTTTTTTTTTATTTTTTTTTTTATTTTTTAATGCTCTACACAAAATCCAATTTAAGGAACGAAGTTGAGTATGAGTTTATTTTAAGTAGTTTTGCAGTGAATTCCCTTAAGCATTTGTTGCGTACATGCTGATAACTTGTGGGGTAGGTCACAAGCAAAAAGAGTGCGTGGAGCGGCACAAAGACCAAGAGAGAGTGAGAGAGCGAGAGAGAGCAGTTCTTGCCAGGCAACATTAAAATTCAATACACAGGCAAACATAAATTCGATAAGTTTGAATTCGGGCAACAGACCGAGAAAGCAACATGTTTTATTTGCCTTCCCCCCCACGATATGCGTAGAGTGTTCATTTCTCTCTGTGTGCGTCAGTGTGAAGAGAGCAAGAGAGAGAGAGTGTGAGAGAGAGAAGCATAAATTCAATAGCGCAAATATGCGACTGCCGTTGTCAGGCCCCGTGGGCAACAGAGACGCCTCTCACGACATGCCCCCCTCCCTCCCTGTCCCCTTCACGCTCGACAAAGAGTCAAATAATAAAATAAAACTTTATTGACACAAACATAAAACTTCCAAATGGACGTGTCTCTCTTTCTCACTCGTTTGCTTATAGCTATCTCTTTCTGTCGCCATCTAACACATTGTGCTTTGTCTGTCTGCAGATAGACAAATTTATGCATGTGTAAATATTGTTGGCATTTGATAAAACATATTGACAAACATTTTGGCCGAATTCAACTCTAAACAAATTTTTGTTACATATCGCAAACGTTTTATTTTTCATGGTGTTCTACAATATTTGTATTTGTGTTTGTGTCTGTGTATTATGTGTGTGTTGCATTATACCTACGATCTGCCATATACACATACAGCATCACAATGGTCAAAAGTTTCAAAAGAAAAAATATCTCAAACTCACAAGTGGCAATAACTTGAACGGATACAGACAAATATTGTCAAAGGTTTTCCCTTTATACAAAATTCCCAGACATTGTCAGATGCTTATGATGATGTCATATCAAAAGAATTTTCTAAAATAAACGAATGAAAAAAAAAAATACATCGAAATGAAAGAAAATAAAAATATAAATGAAAGAAATAATAAAAAAAAAATAAAAATAATAATAATAAATAAGCATCGATTTCAATTCATTGAATTATATAAAATCAATAAAAATATTTATTGCACTCAATTTATTATTGACATTTTTCTATAGCCTTGCAGAAGGTATATTAAATTTGTATTATTATTTATACTTTTATTATTTTTACTTATTATTATTATTAATTATTTACTATAACAAAAATACCATTTTTTTTAAGCAATCTAAATTTTTGTTAATCAAAAATTTAAAAAAAAAAATAATTTCTTTCTAATAAAAAAAAAACCAAAAAAAATTTGCTTTGAATAATGGAAAAGGAATTTAAATTTCCGTTAAAAATAAATATTTATAATTTCAGAGCTAGAAATGTCAAAATCATTTGAGTTTCAGGTGTGAAATACCAGGCGAACAGAAACTAACAGCAAGTCGCAGCGCTAATTTTACTCTTAACATGAAACTGTTAACCTTAACAGTCGAAGTAAATATAATAAAAAGAGCGACAGAGAATATCACCAACAATTTGTGTAGCATACTTTCGGGCTGTGATTTGATTTGCCTTGCAGCAGCAAGCGAAATTTTAATTTCTTCCGTCTACTTGCTGCTAGTTTCTGATCGCCTAGTATTTTAATCTGAAAATCCATTGATTTCATTATTTGTGGCTCTGAAATTATTTGCATTTTATTTTTCCCTCTGCCGTAACGTAAATTCAAATACATTTAATTTTTGCTTTCTGCTAGTTTCTGTTCGCCTTGTATTTCACAGCTTAAATCAATTGATTTTGTTCCAACATAATCTGTATTTTTTTTTGTCTTTTCACATGTAACTGAAATTCGACTTATCTTAATTTTTTAGGATATATTAATATTTTTTTTTTTTTTTTACTTTTTTTTTTTTATTAAGTAATAATATATTAATATTTCTTATTTTATTTTTATTATATTAAGACTGCAAGAGTATAAAATCTTCGGCCCGCCAATGATGTTTCTCTTTCTTATTTGCCATCAAGTAAAAATAAATCAACTTAGACTTTAGAATAAATATAAATGCTTTAAGAGCTTAAGTCAAACGTGCTTCATGACTAGTTTAAAATCAGATTTTCGTCTAATTAGAAATTTGTTGGGCAGTTTTTAGTCAAGTCGAAGATTAGTTTTTATCACAGCCAAAGGCAATACTTTTGCATACTACTAAAAGTACTTATACTTAATAGTTTTATTTTAATTGAGTTGCCTTACGTTGCATTGCGTTGCGATAAGTTTTCTGTTGAGTTAAGCTGGCAAAAAAATTCAAATCAAACTTTTTGTCTAAGACTAAATGAAATTCATTTCAACAACGTTTTCAGTTTACGTTCTTAATCTTTTCCCCATCTGCAAAATAATAAAAGAACATGCGAAACTTTTTATGCGGTAACTTTTAATGTTTTAGTAAATCCTTTGCATTGTATGCGCATGATATCCTGTAACTAGAAATTTGCATAAGAAAAAAACAACAGTAGAAAAAATTAAAAAATTATTTCATTAATATAATTTTTAAAAGCTTTTATTAATTTTAATTAAATTTAAATTTTTTTTATATTTAAAATAAATTATGAAAATAAATTATATTATATTTATAAATATTTAATTATTATATTTTTAATTTTATTTCTTTTATTTTATAAATATTTATATTTATAAATATATAGTTATTATATATTTCATTTTATTCATTTATTATTTTATTTTATTATTTATTTAATTATTATATATTTAATTTTATTTATTTTATTTTATAAATATATTTATAAATATTTAATTATTAAATTTTTCATTTTATTTATTTATTATTTTATTTTATTATTTATTTAATTATTATATATTTATATTTTATTTACAGCATATTTGTTAGTCTATCATTTAAAATTTCATACTTATTTCATTTGCTTTTGCTGGCGTTCGGCTCATTTAACGAAACAATTAAAACGGCTTATGCACTAAGCTGACAAAAAAAAAAAAAACAGTTAAGCGACATTATATGTCTGTATATATAAATATATATACATATTTCTGTATATATATATATATATATATGTGTGTGTGTGTGTTTAGCAGCTTAAAATTTCCAGACAAAAAAAGCTGAGAAAAACGACATTGCATTTGCATTTGCATTTGCCGCCTAATAGAACTTTAATTGTTTTTTGTCAGAAAAGGTTTCAACTGCGAATTGCAGTTTTGGCCTTAGCTTTTGGCCAAATATATATGTATGCTAGTGTATTTGTGTGTCTGTGTGGGTCACATACATAGTTAAAATGCCTTATTTCTCATGTATGTTGGCAGTTTTGCAATGAAACGAACGAACGAACGAACGAAAAAGTTGGTAACAAGCGAAAAGCAGAGCAAAGAATTTGATAGCAAAGTGCTGCAAGGCATATGCAAGTTTATTTGGTCTAACAACAACAAGGTGATGCAGCAGCAGCAACAGAAAAGCAGCCTATGTCGACTTGACTGAAACTTATGGCTAAAAGTTACAAGACCTGCTTGATATTGTTCCTATCGTTATTGTTGTTGCTGTTGTTGCTTTTGCTGTTGGTATTGTTAGTTTTATTATTGGCTCGATAAGGCGCAGAGGCACGAACTTGCCTGCCATCCAGTCATTGTATAAGCCGGAAATGCAGACTGAAAGTCTAAACTGAAACGTGCGAGATTCTTAAGCAAATTTCCACAGTTTTTGACATGTGCGACATTAGATTGAGCCCAAACCCCTGGATCAGCAGGATGCATGCAAAGTATATATTCACATATACATATATGCTGCTAGTGTCTATGTGCCTGTGCCTATATCTGTGTAAGCTTTCATTATGCTAAACGTTAACTGAAGCCGCAACTAATAAAAGCTTTATGGCTGGCACACACAAAGCTGCACATGGGAATATACGATGTGATGTATGTATGTAGCTTGGGTGACGGAGCATAGGTCCTTTAAGTTTGCCATGTGCACAATGCTAGCTCCTTTCGATCTAAACTTCTTTACTAGTGTTGTGCTCTGCTGTGTTGTGTTGTGTTTTTTTGCTGTGTTATAGGCTTGTCCTTTGCTCCTCATCCTTGCATATATTGTGCGGCGTATTTTGTGTGTCTGTGAAAATATTTTCAAAGTCTTAACCTCACTGGCTGAGCAATCATAAATCAAATGCCACTGCGCTACCTTTTGTTGCTAGAGTGCTCAAATACACACACACATACATACAGACACACACAATCGCATATACAAATATACACACATAAAATATACAAAATACATATATACGCATACACACATAGTCATACACGTTGTTGTCGTCATCGTGTAGCTTAAATTTTATTTATGGCTCAAACTGTTTCTTGCGTTAGTGTCTGTGTCCATGTTGCAGTGTGTATGTGTTGCGGGTGTGTATGTGTGTGTGTACCTAACATGCCAACACACGCGTGCGAGAAAAACGACTAAGAATGTTTAGCGATTGTGTTAACTAGACTAAAAAATACCCTATAAAGTAAAAGATTTTTTTCAACATAAAAAAATTAAAAATTTTATGGAAAACAAAATAAAAAAAGAAAAAAATAAATAAAAATATTATAAAAAAATTATAAAAAAAAATTATAAAAAAATTAAAAAAAATATAAAAAAAATATAAAAAAAATATAAAAAAAGTATAAAAAAAATTTTAAAAACATATATAAATTATTATAAAAAAATATTTAAAAAAAAATATAAAAAAATTATAAAAAATATATAAAAATTTATAAAAAAAAAATTAAAACCATTTTAAATAAATTAAAAATTTAAAAAATTTTTTTGTGGCATTTTTCTTTTATTTTTTAAATTTATTTTATAATATTATTTGTAATATTTTCTTAGTATTTATAAAATTTTACAGGGTATAAAACCTGTAACATGCTACATAGCCCGCACGTTGGCAGTGAATAAAGTTTTGTGTCTATCAAGACACATAGCGAGCACATCGAACTTAGCAATGTGGCTTCTTGTTGTTATTTTTGTTTTTATTATCCTTTGTCTATGACGCGCCATTGAATAAGGAGTTGTGAAATTCTAAAACGTTTTGCGACAAAAATAGTTTTGGCTAAGAAATATTCAGATTTTATCAGAGAAATGCTAAATAAATTTTAAGATTACAAGCATACGTTTTTTTTGTTTTTTTCTATATATATTGAAAACTTTACTGTGATAATCATTATTATTATAGCAATTATGATAATGAACATGATGTCAAATGCAGAGAATATTCAATTTGTACTTGCGTACAAATTTCGAACTTCTTTAACTTTTTTCTTGGTTTTATTTCTGTTTTAGCTTTTTAGCATTTTTGTTGTTATTGGTCGCAAAGTCGCGCAGCAAAGCGTATAAAAGAAATACGTGGGTAATAAATAAAAAAAAAAAAAAATTGATAAATTTATTGCTGCTCGCTCGCAATTGTTGCAATGTGTATGTGTGTTTGTGTTTGTGAACATGTGGCGGATGAGCAACGTGACGCGACGCAATGTCGACAACTGACTGCACAGCTGATTGAAGTCGACATTTAACTTTTCGAAGGTAATGGTAGAATCAAGGGGAGGGGTTAGTGAGTCAGGATCGTGAAGCAAAGTGGCCAAAAAGTTGAATGCATACTATGGCTTCATTCAACTGTCTGTCCATCAGTCTGTTCGTAGAATTTGAGTGTTTGTGCGACAGGTTTGCAGAAGTTATATTTATAATATTGTGGCAGCATATTGCGGTGCGTGTGCATATATTTGATAAGTATCAGTGTATGTGTCCCTGTATGTGTGTGTATGTGTGTGTGCGCATGTGTTTATTTGGCCGTGATTTATGCATATTTCAAGTTGCCGTTGTTTGCCGCGAACCGAAAATTACGCAAAAATGTGTCACGTTTCAATGGTTGCCCATGCGGTTTTAACGCAATTAGCCACAACAAATGACCATCATGATGCAACATCAGCGACATTATCATCATCAACATCATCATCATCATCATCATCATCATGAAAAGTAGCAATAGCAGCAACAGCATCATCATCATGTGCCATGAGTATTCACATTATTATCTTTATCGTATGTGTCGTCTCGCTGTTGACCACGTGGCACGTGCAACATGCGTATGTGATGTTCTCGGACGCTGACCTGCCTATACTATAGTACATATATATATATAACAGCGCAGTCTGCTTACTCTATCTCTCTCTCACTCTCTGCTCTCTTTCTCACTTTCAGCTTCTATCACTCTTCCTCTTACACATTGTGGCACAATGAACTGACAAGTGTAATTATGTTGCTGTGTTGTGTGTACGCCACTGTGTGTGTGCGTGTGTGTTTGTAAGTGGGTCTGCCTCGCTCTACATAACCGCTGATTGCAAGTTTATATCCGCGCAGTTCATGTTGAAAACTCTCCTCATCCACTTGCCTCTGGTTGCTGCTATACCAAGGATATTTAAGGAATGCTGTTATAAGAATACTCTATAAAAACAGTTTTACACAGGCTTTGATGAACGGCAGTGTTTGAATAAATATTTGCAAAAATTATTTTAATTTTCTATATATTTTTTTTTATGCTGAAAAATTTGATTTTATTTTTTTTTATATTTACTTTAATTTTTTTTTTTAATTTTTAAATCTTAATATAAAATATAGATCATGGTTTACTATATGCATGACAGGGTATATTATAAGCGTGAACTTTATGTACATGTGTATAAAAGTATAGGAGTATAAACTGTATACACTAATTGGCTGGCGATACGATACAAGTATGTGTTTGCCCCTTCGGATCCACGAAATGTATCCGTTTTTATGCAGCTGTCGTTGATGCGCCTGGCAGTTAACATTAGGAAAAGTTTCTTTTTTTTTTCGGCTATGTTTATACGGTGATTAGTTACGGATTTTTATGCGCCAACGATGGCCATTGAATAGAAGCTTATTAAGTAGTTCTTTTTGCCACCTAAACCCTGTCTCAATCTTCTCTTGTAAACATACACAGCAACAGCAACAAAAACAGTAACAGCAAAAAAAATTACATGAAAATTAGCAACGTCAAGTGTATATGGTTGACTGACATCCTATGCGAGTTGGGTCGAGGTAGACAGACTGTGAGAGAGAGAGAGAGAGAGAGAAAGAAAGAGTGAGAGAGAGAGTGAGGTATAGAAAGAATGAGTACTAATTAGTGTATGAAAATGTGCGAAATCCCTGTTAAATATTTGGCTATACATGCTGTCTAATTGCCAGTTGGGAAAATAGTTATATACAGATTTCTCTGTCTCTCTCCCTCTCTCTCTCTCTTTCTCTTTATTTGAGCATATCATGATAAACTAAATAAAACTGTTCATTCAATTAATTATGCGTTTTGCACCTACATTGCATTTGTATGACATTTTATAATATTATTATTTTGAAAACAATTGCAAAACAATCAACACATAAACACTTTTTAAACCTATAAAATTCAATTTAAATAATAAAAGAAAAGAAATATATATATATATACATAGCAAAATGCTGACATAATACCCTGCATGGAAAAAGAAACTATAACAAGATGTGCTTGAAATACTTGAATATTCTTTAAAAATACGTTTTCATATTTTTTTAATTATTTTAATTTATTTTTTATTATTTTATTTTAATTTAATTTTAGTATGAAACATTTTTTAATTTTATTTTAAATTAACTTTTCATATATTTTTATATATTTTTTTTTAATTTTATATATTAAAAATATTCTAAATTTAATTTATTTATTTTTTTTTAATTTTTATTTTTCAATAAAATTATATTTTTTTTTTTAAGAAAAGAGTTTGCACTTAGTAAACCCTATTGCAGGATATTCTCATAGTCAGTCATAATGCGACTAAGCTTTTGTAGCACTTGTTTATTCAAGTCTAACACAACTATCAAAAATGCATAGCAAGACGAATATTAGCTAAATATTTATATTTGTGCTTTTATGCTGTGGCTGAGTGCAATAAATGTTGCACTAAAAATGTGTTTGCCCCAAAAATGTGAAAAGAAAAATAGTCAAAAAAATAAATAAAAAAAAAAAAATATAAAAAAAATAAACAGAAATAAATAAAATAAAAGAGAAAACAGAAAAGAGAAAAATAATAATAATTTACTGGGCCGAAAAAGTTGTGCAACATATTTTCATCACAATTCATAATTTAGCAAAAAAAAAAACCGCAAAATGCTGCATTGAGGCATAAAAAGGGCAACAGAAGTGCAAGGACTGCAAGACACACACACAAACATACACTCAAGGGCAAGGGGCAAACACGAGTGGGAATTGCAAGTAGAAGAAGAAGCGAGACAACAAAGAGGCACTTTAAGTGAAACTAAACAGCGTTGCAAGTGACGTTGTCGGATTGCGGTTGCGTTGAGGATAACACAAGAGGTTAGAGTGCAAAGAGCGAGAATGGGGGGAGGGGTGGCAAAACGCTTTTGGAATTGGCTAAGTGTCCTGTTGGCTGTCCTGCTTGTCCTTGCTAGACGATGGAGACGACGACTGCAGGTTGGCCTGCTGCTTGCTGCCGGCTGCCTGGTGGTTGATGGCCATGTTGTCGGCTTGGGCTATACAAATTAAAATTAATGATGCACTCACAACAAGCGACTGACGGCGAAGACAACAACATATACAGACAGTGGCAGAGACACACACACACATACATACATATATATATATACAGACACAATGACAAAAGGGTCACATAAAAACTACTTTACATGCGGGCAACATGTAACGACGACGGTTAAGCTCTCGCACCTGGCCAGGACAGGCAGCCAGAAGCTGGTGCCACACCACATTGCCAGACAGCCACCTAATTTAATGCTAAAGCGCCATCAACAGCATACCTTGCATCCCCCCTGCATATCCTTACACATCCCCACATCTCACTTTCTATGGTCATAGAGTTGGGATTTTTATTTTAGTGTTTGAAATAATGTTGCATACGTTAAGGCGCCGCTTGCTAAATGTTTTGCACACACACACAAAGGGAGAGCTAGAGAGAGAGACAGAGAGACACATGCATAGATCTATACAGCCACAGAAAAAGTGAGCCGTACAGAAAGAGATGGGGGGAAGGGACGTTAAAGTGAGGGACAAAGCTACCCAAAGATACACAGTGAGTGGCTAAAATATGTTTATGTAGGTCGACTGGGGGAAACCACTTCAATTTATTTTTGACCAACATATGGCAACCAGACCGAATCGGGGGCCACTTTTTTTCTTTTTTTTTTTGCCGCCCGAGGAGTATGACAAGAAGCAAGGCGCAGACGTACGTTGACGCGGCGACGCAAGAGAAGTTAACGGAGGCTGAGGGTGTCTGCTTTGGTTAGTTAGCTGCCGCTCGTACAACAACAAAAACAGCAGCAGCAACAACAACAACAATAGTGCAAAACACACACGCTACAAAATCACAGGTGTAAAACTGCTCGGCCTTAAGCTACCCAAGGATAAGTAGAAAAACAGCATCACAGATTTTTATATATATATTTTTTTTTTCAAATAAATTCATTAATAAAAAAAAATATATTTTGAAAATATTTGTTAAATTATGTAATATAATAATTAAAATATTTATATATTGAATTTTAAAATTTATTTTGTAAATTTTTTTTTAAAGTTTTTATTTATTTATAATTATATTAATATAATTTAATAATTTAATTTTATTTATTATTTATTTCAATTTTAATATTTAAATTTATTTATAATTATATAATATTATATTTATAATTATATTTATATAATTCAGTTTTATTTTCAATTTCAATTATAATTTTTGAAATTTATTTTGCAAGTTTTTATTTATTTATAATTATTATTTTTATTTATTTATTTATAATTTTATATTTATTTAATTTTATTTTATTTATATATTTAGTTCAATTTAAATATTTAAATTTATTTATAATTATATTATATTATGTTTATAATTATATTTATATAATTTAGTTTTATTTTTAGTATCAATTTGAAGTTTTGTAATTTATTTTGCAAGTTTTTATTTATTTATAATTATTATTTTTATTTATTTATTTATAATTTTATATTTATTTAATTTAATTTTATTTATATATTTATTTCAATATTATTAATTTTTTATTTAATTTGGCAAAATTCACAGCTTTTTTTAAATTAAATTTAAATTGCAGCAAAAAATGTGTAGTGAAAACTCTTTAATTTAGTTTAGCATGCCGCGCAACATCAACTATGTTTACAGGGTATCAAAAACACGGACAACATTGTTTCCGCTTTTGCTGTTGTTTGGCTTTGTTTTGTTTAGTTTCAAGTTCCGCTTCAGACTCGCTCGCCGTTTTTTTTTTCTTTTTTTTTTTTATCCGCGCTTGTTTTTAGTGTGTGTAGTTTCAACGATGTGTGTATGTGTGAGTGTTATATATGTTGTATTGTTGCGTGTGTGTATTGTGTGTGTGTGTGTGTGTCTGCGGCAAACGTTTTATTGTTATTTCACTTTTCATTATTGTTTTTGAAACAACAATTTTCTTTTCATCAGCATTTCAATTAGGTTCGATGCGGCATGCACCATTTAGCCGCCAACGCTTAAATGGGCGTCAAAAGAGGAAAGCAAGCATGAAAGCTGGGCGTGGCATGCCACAAAAACCTTTTACACGCTCCGCTACTCTTAGCAACTTGTCCAGCTTCAAGTGCTTTGGCAGCGGCGACAAAGTAAATTAATCCATTAAGAGACAGAACCCTCCCCCCTTCCCATCTCTCTCTCTCTATCTCTTTCTCACGCTCTTTCACTTCTCTCGCTCTTTTTTCAATCTTTTGGCTATCTACTTTAGGTTTTTCTTAGTGACGTTGACGTGACTTGGCAGCAGCGGCAGTTGCACTAGATGAAGTTGCAAAAGGCAAGAGGCAAGTACAGAGAGAGAGAGAGAGAGGGAAGTAAGGGGTGTGAGTGAGAGCTACTGAGTATGGCTTTCTGTAGTTTTCAACTTGAACGGCTTACACTTCAATTAAGTTTGCGACGCTGCCCGACACTTCTCCCGCTTGACCAGGTCTCGAGGCCATTTGAGGCAGCTCTGGCCATTTGCCCAGGCAAAATTTGCGGCAAGCAGCAAGCAGCATGCAGCATAGCCAGCAAGCAAGCAGCACTGCGGAAGAAAGCAAAAAGGAAGCAAAATTGAATGGTAAGGAGAGGAGAGGACAAAGTGTAGACTGAAGGCAGAACTGCAATTTGGCAGCAATTATTGCAGCTTGCCAATGCCAAGAGTCAAGAGTCGCAACGAGCGATGGAGATAGAAACAGCTTTTATCCATATAAATAAATTGAGGTTAATGACAACAACAACAACAATAATAACAGCAAAAGCAATTACAATAACAGCAAAAACAAGAACAAGAACAAGCTGAAGTAGCAACAATAACAACAACATGAAGGACTCATATAAAGTGGCAGTTGGAGTTCATGTTCATTAATGCCGTCCGCTTGTTGCCATAAATAAAGTATCTGTATCCATAGCCGTAAGTATATCAACTTCTATAAGTATATGTGTAGGTGTAACTGTATCTCAATCTATATATGTTTCTATATATATTTATATATATATATATATATATATATATATATATGCGTGTGTATATTTGTATATTTGTGTGTATAAAATGCATGTGGAGCACTTAATAACCATGTCGCTTCGTGGCGAACAATTTAAGGCTAATTTCGTTTTCCCAGTGAAATATGCCGTCGCTTGCATATTAAATGTGACGCCGCTGGCTATGACACCATGGAACAAATACAAAAATTTATATATTTAAAAAATACAAACAAAAAAAAAACTATTGAAATTAATTTAATTTAAATAAAAATACAAATTAAATTATAAACATTTAGAAAGAATTTGTATATTTTTTTTTCAGCTGCAGAAAACATAAAAATAAATAAAAAATAATTATAATAAAAAAATAAATAAAATAAAATAAAAATAAAAGTACAATTTTTTTATAAATTATTTTAATTTAATTTGAATTTTTAATTAAATTAAATTTATTTGAAAAAATCAACATTTTTTTAAGGCTTGATTATGCTATTAAATATATTTCAAATATTAATTTTTTATATTTTATTTTTATGACAAATTTTTGCAAATTCATTTTAATTTATATTTAAAATTTTTTTATATTTTAATTTAATTAAATGTTCGCAAATTAATTTTAATTTTTAATTTAAATTTAATTTAATTTAAATATATTTTTTTTTTATATTTTAATTTTATTAATTTAATTTTAAATTTTAATTTTTAACTTATATTTAATTTTATTAAATTTTTGGAAGTTAATTTTAATATAAATTTTTTTAAATTTTAATTGTAATTAATGTTCGCAAATTAATTTTAATTTTTAATTTAAATTTAATTTTATTAAATTTTCGCAAGTTAATTTTGACTTTTAATTTAAATATATTTTTTTTTTATATTTTAATTTTATTAATTTAATTTTTAATTTTAATTTTTAACTTATATTTAATTTTATTAAATTTTTGGAAGTCAATTTTAATTAAATTTTTTTTTTTAAATTCTAATTGTAATTAATGTTCGCAAATTAATTTTAATTTTTAATTATATTTAATTTTATTAAATTTTCGATTGTTAATATTAACTTTTAATTTAAATTTAAAATATTTTATATATTAATTTTATTAAATGTTCGCAAATAAATTTCAATTTTTTGTTAATTTCAAATTGAAGTTGAATTTTTAAAAAGTATTTTGTTTTTTTTGTTATTCTTAGTTACATGTCAGCCCACTGTTTGCACGTATCTAACGCGCATCAAACAACTTGCGGCCCATTGTTAATCGTTAGAAACGTATTATATATGCATAAATAATACAAAATATAAATATGAGCCATGTCGAGGCCTGTGCCACAAAAGTGAACTGAACGAAGCCAAGGCTAAGCTGCATCGCTAAAGTAAAATGGGGTTGGCGGCTAAGATTGAGACTGAGACTGAGACTGAGGGCTGCCAAGTGTTTTGGGCTTTAAGCGTGTTGACAGCTCAGTTTTTCTTTTTTGTTTGTTTTTTGTTTTGTTTTTTTGCTATGTATATTTTTCTCTCGTCTCGTTGCTTTATATATATATTTTTTTTTTTTTTTTTATTTTTTGGCGTCTTCTTGTCAAGTACAAAGAAATTTTCTTCTTGTCTGAGTGCGGCTTATGTAGTGTATAAGTGTCTGTATGTGTGTGTGCACGTGTATGTGTATGTATGTGTGTGTGTCAGCGCACATTATGCAAATTATTTGCACGAGTTTTCAATTTTGGTAAAACGCTTTGGGGCATTATTAGGCCACAAAGGCGAAAAGTTGGGTATATCAAGAAATATGATTAAAATGACATTTGATGGCAGCAGGAAAACTTGAACCCAGCTCTGGATCGACTTAAGCAAAGCAAATTAAGTTACAACGAGATAGAGACTGACTAAGCCAGAGACAGAGAGAGAGAAAGAGAGAGCAACAGAGAGAGGAAGAAAGAGTTGCTGATAGTATATAAACATGAGTATAGTTTAAAAGGCAAATATGTTTTTAAGCCTTAGCATTTTCTTTAACACTGAAAAATTTCACTTTATATTCGTCAGTTGTTATTGTTGTTTTCCAACAGCAAACTATAGTTACTTCACAAGCATAGTTGCTATATACATATGTATGTATGTACATCTAGTGTTAGTATCACAGTGTCCTGCAAAAAGTGCTTGCAGTTTTTAAGTAAACACAACATAAATTGCACTGGCAACAACTTATTCACTTTTGTTTTGATAGTCCGCAAATGCCCCAAAATAAACTGGCAAAACGGATGTTTAACTCACACTCTCTCTCTCATTCTTTCTCACATGGTGTATAAATCTTTGTTCTCTTTCATATGTGTCCCAAGCTGCCAGTCTGCCTTGCACTTCTGCCAAGTCTTCTAGCTTCTCGCTGCTGCTGCTGCTATTGCTATTGCTGTCTGTTAACAGTGCCAGCCAAATGAGCACTGACAGCTAACGAAAAATTCGCTCTGTTTCTTTTGTGCTTTTGGGAATGTTGTTGTTGCTGTTCTAGTTGTTCTAGTTGTTGTTTTTGTTGCTGTTTTTAGTTGTTCGTCGTGCAAGTTAGATAAATTTTGTCGACCAGAAACACCACAAAAATAACAAAATTGTGCGGTTAGCTGCAAGGATTTTTGCATTCTCTTCTCCGGCAAGCAAGCAAGAAGTCTAACCAAATCCTTTGACTATGCTGCCCATTTGCAAATAATTATAAGCCAAACTGTTAGCCAAAAACTTTTGTGGTTAGTTTAAGCGTTGAAAATCTCTTTCTTTTTTCTTTTTTCTTGTTTTTTATTTTTATTTATTTTATTTTATTTTTATTTTTATTTTTTTTTTGTGCCAACTTGTTATATTTGCATATTTCTCTCTCTCTCTATCTCTTTCTCACACTTTCTTTATTTTTCAATTTTGCTTTTATTTTATGCACTCTAAGGAATTGTTAAAATAAATTTTGCTAAAAATTTGTGCACAAATTTGAAACATCTAAAAGCTCAAATGCTTTAACCCTTGGCGTAACTTAATCCTTAGTTAAATTCAATTTCTTTGACACTAACTGATCATCATTATCATCATCATTATCAACAGCAGCATGAACAAGATGATGAGCATTAAGCCGGCGTCTTGTGCTTGCATTAAACTTAATTAACATTTGCAAAGATTAAGCAATCAAAAGTGCCTTGGCATCGTTTTCTATAAAGCCTTAAGCAGCTTTTCACGATGCCACATGTGCTAATTGAGCTTGCAACAGCAACAGCAACAGCAATAGCAGCTGAAGTATCAGCAGCAGCAACAACAACAATAATAATTGCTACAACAATGATGCGTGCTATAAACGAGCAAATTACGTAAAAGCGATAACCATAACCACGTAAGCGATGCTCACGTGTCACGTTACAGCATCTGAAGGGGGTTTAATGTGCAAGCATATAACATGACATACCCCTTGCCCTTGCCATTGCCCTGTCATTGCCATTGCTTTTGCTTTTGCCTTCCATACACTGTTTGCCTCATTTCACATTACATACTCAAGCTCAGGCATTCAACTTCAATGTGGCACAAAAATTAATATGCCCGGCATATGGCAAGGCCATTTTAATGGCCAGTAGCATCACGAGGCAAGGCAACTACAAACGATGAAGAAGAAGAAGAAGCGACAACTACAACAGCAACAAGCAGCAGTTGCCAAACAATAGAAATGACAGCTGCCAACGACGTACAGTTGAAACCTCTGGCTGCCATCAGCTGCCAGCGCCTACCCCTCGGGATTCATCAATGTACTTAAATTCTTCGAGCACTGACAGCTAACGGAGCGCAACGTATTAGAATGGAATATTACCAAAAAAAAAAAAAAATATAACAACAACAACAAAATGAAGCTGCAGAAAAAAAAAAATGTTCAATTTATAAATTCAATTTATTTTAGCACCTTGTTTTTTTTTGAAGTAATCAAAATATTTCAAATATCGAAATTATTTTCAATGAACTTTCAACTTTGAATCTGCACTTAACATTAACTGTAAAAATTACTTACATACATCAATACATCAATATGAAAATTGAAGCTCAAGTAATTAAATAAAATTTAAATTATATTTTCTTGAATTTTGTTGAACTTGAGTTACAATTTTTTGTGATATAAGAATTTATTATATATTATTTATTTGATGCTTATTGAAGTATATTAATTACATCATATATTATGTTCAATCACATTCAAACGGAAATTCAAGATACTCGACATTTAAGCTACTGAATTTAGATTACATTTTGAAAAAATGAGAAACGAAAAACATTTTGCTATCAAACGATGTATCGCATTTCGTTAAGAAAATTGATTTCATGTGAATTTGTAGGCTGCTGCCTATATATTATGATATTTTATATATATATCTGGCGCAAATGGTTGTTCAATTATTATCTGTTGCGACTGTTGGCACGCACATTGCACATACGCCCCGTGTTGGCAGTAGGTTGGTCGAGCAACCATCTCATTTCCTTCTATCGAATTTCCACAAAAAAAATTTCCCCCGACAGCATCAAAAAGGCTTCGACTATGGTGTCTGGCAGCCAAGACATGAAGTCCTGGCGCAGCTCATGTTCACGCTGATTGCACAAAGCCCTTGGCATTTCCAGAAGAAACAAATTAATGTTGAAAAAAAAAAACAAAAAAAAAATAAAAATAAAAGCAAGATTCTTCCTTCGAATGTTGTATAGTCTCATGCCTTGACGTTCCCCAGTGAGACTTGGTCTTGCTTCTTGTGTGATTATGTGCCGATAAGTTTCTTGTGGTTTTGCGTGCCACATGATAAATAAACAACAACAACAACGATAAAGACAAAGACGATGAGAAGTTTGAATCTTTGGCGCGTGTTTTATGTTTATTTTCTTCATGTTTTTTTACCATTAAAATTGCCGGATATTTGTCTGAGCTTTAAATAACAAATCATTATCGATGCGCATTATAAATTTTCTTTTGATGGCAAACATTGGCCGCAAGGGCGATTAGCGTTACGTTCTCTCTCTTTCTCTAAGATCTCTCAATGACAAAAAACCCTCAAAAAATGTGGACGGCAAAGGCAATTTCCTAATGACAACGACACTTGTAAAATCACATTGAATATTATTGCATTTGTGTCTTTTGAGCAGATTAATTTCCGGCATTTAGACTCAATTCCCAGACTTGTTTTCACCAAAAATCCGAGGAGTAGTATGCCGGGTGTAAAATGGAGCAAACGGGCGACAATGGACAGAAATGGACAAGCACTAACCAAATGTGTTTGGCTTGAAATGAATGAGCATGAGAAGAGAGCCGAGCAGTGCAGAGCAAGAAAAGGCAGATAGAATTGAACAGGCAGACAATGAACAGGCAGCGAGCAATCGATGCAATCGGCTAAGGACCAATTTACCAACATGTCAACGGCCAGCACAGCGGCACAGGCAAGCAGGAAGAGGAAGAGCAAGAACTATAACAGGAACATGAGCAAAAGTAGCTGAAGCAGAAGCAGAAGCAAAAGCCTTAGAGCATAGAGAGAGAGAGAGAGAGAGATGTTTAGATTTGCACACATTACCACTCAATCTTCATATATGTGATATGCAGGATTTATACTTGCTCTATCTCTCTCTCTCTCTCTTACTTGCCCTCTCTCTCTCTCTCTGTCTTTCGCTGTGCGGTTTCTGTGGTTTTGAAGCAGCGATATGGCCAAGCCTTTTGGCCCACAACATGCACATAATGTCCACATAGCCGCAAAGATTTATTTACAATTGTGTTGAGACATAATTCCTTTTGATCGATTGCAGACTACAACTACAGTAGATGCCCCGCTACTAACTTCTCTAGCCAACACTACTATCAATTTCTGCTCTTGTTCTTTTCTATGTATATGTCTATCTCTTGGTCTCTACCGCTCTCTGTGTCTGTATTATAGCTAGCATTGCGGTCAGTTCTAAGTGATGATTCTTTTGGCTTTGGCTTTTGGCTCATTCGTTTCCATAGACTTTGTCTTCCAACATTGCACAATTCTATGTATGTGATGCTTTGTTCCAGTCGCCATACCAGTATTTACTGCAAGTGAGTTGGAAAACCAAGCAAGACAAAGACAGAGACAGCGAGAGAGAGATATATATATACAGAGATAGTAACTCCAAAGGGAGCACTACGAGTATATGTTGAATTATTTGTGCAATTTATGTGGATTTGATTTCATTGTGAAACCAGCAGCACATATACTGCAAGGACAACACACAGACAGACACATAGAATGCAATTTACGGCAACTTGATAATTTGTGTTAGCTTAAGCAAAACTAAGCTTAAGATGCAAAGGGCCGTGCCATGCGGTGTGTGGAAGTCAAAGAGTTCAAAGCAACTGTCGACTGCCGACTGCAGACTGTAACCGTAAAATACTCATGACATAGAACTTAGTATTGCATAAGCTACAGCAACAACAACAACAACTCTAGACTTGTGCAATTCAACTTAAACTATGATTTCAAAATTGTAATATTCTTTATTATTTATAGAAAATATTTTTGTGGAGGAAGTGATAACAATTCATAAAATAGCTTACTGCAAAGTTTGCAATTTATCCCCAAAAATTGTTTTATATTAAATCAAAGCATTTAATATTTATATAAATATTTAATTATTTATTTATGCAAAAAAAAAAAACTTAGACCAAGAAACCAATCGCAATTTTGTTGTCTCAGCTGTGCAAACGGGTTTTGAAAATGCATTCATAAAGCTTTATGGGCGACCAACAGCAGTAACTAATGAAAATAGCTACAACCTCAAAACTGAAATTCACTGCCCTTCGCCCATAAAGTGAACCCTCCTTTCAATTGTATAAGCAGCATTTTGTGCATTCATCACAAATGCGCACTTAACGCATAGCGAAAGCAACTGCTGAGCATTGAGCACTGAGCACTGAGAACAGAATTGAGAATTGTGTAAAGAGAAGAGAGATAGAGAGAGAGAGAGAGAGGCTATGCAGCATTCGACTTGAATCTTAACACATACATTGCATAGACTTATATATATACATAGACATGCACATACACATAGAGAAGCACACGCACACACACACATATACATTCATAGAGAGTCGCATAAATCCTTAGAGTGCGCACTTAACTCCTTTTTACGCTGCGACAAAGTACATTTACTAATGACCAAGTCAAACAATGGCGTCTCTCTTTCTCAACTAGGGGAAGTCGCTGTAAACTGAAGTAAAGTGAAAATTGCAACAAGCGGCAAGCAACGTAAGGCAAGGCAAGGCATGGCAAGGCAAGGAGTTGAAATAAGGTTGCCATAGAGTGTGGGCGCCACGAAGTAGCAATTTACGCGCTCAAGGCGGCGGCTAACTGCAAGATGGTGACAAAGCACGCAAAACGGAGCAACAACAATATCAACAACAACGAGAACAACAACAACGAGAACAACAATAGCAACGTCATGGTCGTATTACTGAACATTGAAGCAAAGTCTACAGAGTCTCAGCTAAGAGTGTTGGCAGCTACAGTGGAAGTGGCGATGGCAAAGGCAAAGGCAAAGGCAACAGCAACAGCAACGGCAACGGCAACGGCAACGGCAGCATGTTAATTGCAGCAACGACAGCAAACAGTGGGAATCGTGTTTAAATAGCGTAAATGCGCACATACACACACACACACACACACAGAGAGAGAGAGAGATACAGACACTAAGATATACAGCAATAGCCATAGACACGGACACAGACACAGTCACAGAAGCAAGTCAGCATTTCTTTCCTTTTTTTGTTGCCTTGTTATTTTGCTGAAATTGAAAACAAGTAAGAAGGCAATTATAATAAAAACGTTACTGGACTTAAGGTTACCCTGTGAACTTACCAAATGCTTTGCTAATTGAAAACGTGATTTTACCAAAAGTAAATTATACATATTTGATTATTTACAAATTCTTATAATTTGATTTTTATTCGATTTTAGTCACGCTTTATTTTAAAGAGCATTAACTTAAAGAGAAATGCTGCATATTTTGCAAAAAAAAAAACGTTGCATACTTTCGCGCCGTAAATTAAAATGTTGCTTGATGCGGCACTTTAAAATGTTAATGAAGTAATTAGTTTCATATGTGTGCTGTGGCTGTGACTGTGTATGTCTGTGTGTGTGTGTGTGTGTGAGCATACACGCCATTAGTTTGTAGTCTTTCTCTATGATAAATGGAATTGAAATCCTAATTGAAAATATGCACAACTTTTGGGCGAGAAGCACGAAAAAGTTTTTTACATTTATTAAATTTTCAGCAGCAACAGCAGCAGCATTGTAATGTAAATGTCTGAACATTGCCATATTGCAGTGCTATTAAATTAGTCAATGCTACATTTTTGTTTTTTATATAACATTTTGTATTATGCCTTGATATCATTGTCAACTTTTGTTAAATTTATAATTGCTGTCAGCGTTTCAGATAATTTGTTTTCAGCTACATATATTGATTTATTGTTTTTATATTCCGTTAATTTTTTGTCGTTTGTTTTAATTGTTTTTTTATTGCATTTTTTGTTATTTATGCACAATGAGGCTGCTTAATTATAATACATATGAAGAATATTTGGATCATTTTATTACTGTGAACGATGTGCGATATATGCGTAACTGGAATCTCAGCAGAAAATTCATACAAAATGCATGTGGCAAAAATTGTATGGGTCGTCTACTGAGTCGTACAGAATATGAAGAAAATCGCAAGAAATTTGAGAATATGTTAAAGCCACGTGGTGGAAATGTATCAATACTTTTTGGCAAATCATATGAAGGAAATGATCCAATATTAAAAGCATTTGCTGAACGTGAGCCGCTAGTGCTTGATAAGCAAATATCAGTAAATTTAAGAAAATTTAATATATTAATTATCAAATTAATTATAATTATATTTCAGACAATTGTATTTCTAATGACACGTTCAGAAAAAGGTTTTGAAGTCTCAGGTTTCATTGATCTTGAGCAGAGTCTACGTGAATCTCATTATAGCAATTCATTGCATTATGTCAACTGGCCAGCTATATTTGAGGGTAAAGCTAAATTAAAGCCAAGACCACATCATTTAAGTTACTTTGATTGGTACAATAATAATGTAAGCTATAATAACAGTGATAATTTTACTGTTGTAACACAGGGTGCTCATAGTCTACTTATGATGCATATGGGAGACTTGAAGATAATGTGTGTAAATGCTGCTTGTAATTGTAGCAATACAAAGAATTGTAAACGTAGTGTCTATAGCTCTAATTTTTATGGACAATGTATATTTTTTGATCATGTCATTAGACGCATCAATTAGATGCTCATTATAATGCTGCAGCTTTCAGTTGTCAAATATTATTATAGAGACTATATGTATGGGTGTATATCATATTATAAAATGTTCATTATATATACTTGACTATCAACTGTTATACTTTAATTCTCATAGACTTGTGTTCTGACAGTTGCTGCCTGCCTGCCTAGCTGCCTAGCTGTCTGTCTATTTGGCTGCCTTTTTGTTCATGTGTTTGGTTGGACATTGCAAAAGCGGAATTTGTCGTTGACAGTTTACGTAAATTGCTTTTCATATCTTATCAGTTTGGCTGTGGCGGCCACAGTTATGCCTGCTGACGTTTTGATGGACATTTTGAGGCCTCTCTCTCATAGCTACTCTCTCATACCAATACCCAATGCCAGCCAGAGTCGTAGTCAGTTTCGACGTCATGTTGACCATCATCATAGAACGGAAATTGCCTCAGCTTTAGTTAGCATGTAGTATGTTACGAAAATTCTTGGAAAATGAAACGATGCCTTAAATCTATTAACCAAGGCAATGTGTTCTCTTTCCTTAGAGATTTAGCTTGTTTATTTTCCATTTACCATTTTGTATTTTGTCTTGCTGTTTTGTCATAGTCAATTATGCGTGCAGTTTACCAACTGCTGTCGACTTGTTAATTTAAAATCCTTCGAACAGCTGCTCATCGTACTTCATGCTGAAGATTTAGCTTTAACTCTAATTGACAGCTGAGCCATGTAAGTTGCATGGCAATCTAATTTACAGTTTAATGAAGTCTTTTTTTTTAGCTATTTTAATTGAGCTTCAGATTTACTTATCATTAAAATCAACAGTAAAAAAAATTTTTAAAATAACTAGAAATATTTTTAAGAAATATTTATAAAAGAATTTGAAATATTTAATAAAATATTTTTAATTGATTTAATTTTCTATAAATTTAAAATAAATAAACTGCTCAAAGAACAAAAGAGAGAGAGAGCGAGAGAGAGAGAAAAAAAATAAATAATTGAAAATAATTTAATTGAAATTTTCTTACATCATTGACTTTGACAACGTAAACATATGAATGATATATGATATGATATCAGGCATTTTATAGCTATATATATATATGCTATATGCATAATAGAATTATATAAATTGTGACAATATTATTTATGCATTTTGTTATACTTAAATACAGCAATGAAATGATTTCAAGAGGTCAAAACTAAATAAATAGTTAATGTATTTTAATTATGATTTAAATGCCATTTGCCATGGCATGTAAAATTCAATTTGCATATAGAATTTTGCGAGTTCCAGCTAATTTATGCAATATACAAAGCTCTGGCTTATTGCCTACAGCAATAGAGCAAGTGAGAGAGAGATAGACATAGACATAGTTAGAGTAGTCTATGTTGTCTAACAGAGTGAGATAGAGAGAGTCAGTTAACATAGAGTTGGTAACCTTGTCAGTGCTGTCCTTGAGGCCAAAAGCCTTTAGCTGCACAAATTCAATTAAAATAAACATTATGTAGTCCCGTAGTCCAAGGTGTACAAATGAAAGTGGAATCCTATACTATACAGTATTCATTCTATTACAATAGCATGTCTGTGGCATGCTTCCGTTCTCAGTACTCATTGCTCAGTGCTCAGTACTCAAGGCAACAGACAGTACGAAAAATGCAAATAAAATATTTGCTCAATTTGCCAAGATGTGTATAAAAGTCAGTGCAACTCCAATGTAAACTTAACTTCATACACACACACACACACTCATACACACGTATACATATATATATAACTCTTATGTCTGTGCATTAAGATTTAAAAACAATGAATTTATTTATTTCTTTATTTTGTCCGTCACATTTACCCTTCCCTTACCTTGCTCTTTTTTTGCCAGCCCTTTTTTCTTTGTTGCCTGCGTGCATTTTATTGGCCAAATAAATTTCATGAAATCAACTTGCAATTTACTGCCAAAAATTTTGTTTTCCACTCATAAACAACTTTATTTTGTTGTTGCCCTTTTTTCCCCTTGCTATTTCTCTCTCTGTGTCTGTCTGTCCCTGTGGCATTTTGATTAAAGTCAATTGCAAAATTTTTGTGCCAACAACAACAGCAATAGAAATAAATTTTGATTTGTTTTTATTTATGACAAATTCGTTTGTCAATTGTGTCAAAAATAAAAACATATTTTTTTTTTGCCACATGCATTTGTCTGTAAAATCCTTTTATATAAAATTATATGTTGAATAATTCTGTTCAAGTGTCTCAATATATTGTATAATAAATATAACAACAAATATTTAAATTAATCTCAGCCAATGATACATATTGTCTCATTCTCATTTTCATTTTCATTTATTTTTGTTGTCAATATAATTGGCTAAATGTGTCAATAATAAGGTCAATAAATAAATGCTCACATTTATATATCTATATATATTTTAAATATTTACAAACAAAACACAATTGTTTATTCGCTTGCTGCGCTTGTTGAAATTTCTCAAATTATTTACATACGAAAATTCATCAACATTTCGTCATATAAATTGAAAGTTAAATAAATGAGCAAAATCTATGTGCGTGTGTGTGTGTGTGTGTGTGTGTTTGCAAGCCCAAAAAGAGCTGGCAAATTTATTTGTTAGTTGAAGAGTTTTATTGCTTTGCTTATGAAAAATTCCATAAAACAATTTCGCTACGAAAATTCTAGTAAAAATTATTATTATAAATTATATTAATAATTTATTATGCAATATTATTTTTATGAAATATTTTGCAAATATATTTTCGCCTCCAATATTTCATTTTTCTTTTTTTATTTATTTTTTTTGCAATAAATTTTGAAGTCAGGTGAAAGCGATTTGTGGAATATCACGTATGCATAATACTCTGGAACATTGTTAGCTTTCATTCTGATTAGATTCATGGGTCAGCAAAAGTGCTTATAATTTATGTGCTGACCCCAGCCATATGCTTATTTGTTGCCAGCTGGGCACAGAAATCATCATAATATTATATAGTATATATATATCTCTCAAGGCTGAAAGCTGTCGCAAAATATGCCTAATAAATAATTTACGCACTCAGAATTCGACAGAGACAAAACAAAACAAGCAACGTGAATGAGATAGACAGACAACAAGTAAGAGAAAGGGAGAGAAATAAAATTGTAGAAACTTGAGCAACAGTAAGAAGTGTGAAGTGAGAAGTGAGAAGAAAGAATGTTTCATGGCAAAACCCTTTCAAGCCAAATAAACACATAAAGCGAGCACAATAAAGAGAAACGCTAAGGTAGCACATAAAAAGCCAAAGACTGAGGCTGAGTAAAGGTCATATTAAATTATGTTGCATGCCACAAATGCCAGAGTCGAGTTGTGTTGAGTTGAGGCCGGTGTCCATCAAGCAGCCAAACAACAATCATAAAATGTGACCAATAATGAAAATAATAAACGAAACAAATGAATGCAATTTTATACCCTGTAATAAAATTGCAAAAATAATTTAAGAAAATATTATAAAAAAAAAAAATTGAAAATTTATTTTTAAAATATTAAAAAAAAAAATATTTTAATAAAATTTTAAATAAAAATAAAAATTTAATTAAAATTTGCAATAAATTTTCTGTTATAATTTGCAAACTATTTACAGGGTATTTTAGTAACTAGCAAAACTAAATATATTTTCGATACAATTATACCCTGTAATAAAGTTGCAAAAATAATTTTATACAAAAAAAAAAATTGAAAAATTTATTTTTTAAAATAATTAAAAAAAAAATAAAATAAAATTTAAATAAAAATAAAAATTTAATTAAAAATTGCAAAAAATTTACTGTTGTAAATTGCAAACTATTTACAGGGTATTTTAGTAACTAGCAAAACTAAATATATTTTCGATACAATTGCCATTAGAGGCAGCTGTGAGTCTTAGGTTCGGGCTGATTGAATCGGACTGAGCTTCCTGCCACATCTTCCTGTGTCTTAGCCTCCGGCAACACCTCCGTCTCCGTCTCCGTTTTCGCCACCGGCATTACTGTTGCTGTTGCTGTTGAGCAATACGTAACTGAACGAAGGAACAGGAAAATGTATTGCTAACTAGGAAATAGAAAATATTTTTATTATTATAGTTAAAAAAAAATCTAAATTGCTTTTAAAAAATTAATTAAATTAAATATTAAAAAAAAATTTTCTAACTTAAATATCTAAATATATAAGAAAGATATTATTTACAATTTAAATTAATAAAGAAATAATTTAAAAATTAAAAATTATATATATTATATATATATATATATATAAATAAATTATGTCCTTGAATTTTGTTATTTCATATATTTGAATTTAATTAAAAATTTTTTAAAAATATATTTAGCATTTTTTTTTTTTAATCTATAATAATAAAAATATTTTCTATTTCCTAGTTAAAAATAAAATAAAAAACATAAAAAGAAAAATATAAAATAAAAGATAAAATAAAAACAAACAATTTTTTTAAATTTTTAAAATTTTTTAAAAATATATTTAGCATTTTTTTTTAAATCTATAATAATAAAAATATTTTCTATTTCCTAGTTAAAAAAAAAAACTGTGGAAAAATATAAATAAAGAATAATACAAAAACAAAAAAACTTTTTCTAATTTGCTGCTTCTGCTGCTCGTTCATCATCTGCATAAAGTCTTAACAAAAGTTAACAAACGTAACGAAATAAACAATAAACAAAACTTTATTTGAAAGTTGTGAAGTTTGAATAAGAAATAAATAAATAAGAATCGCTGGGGACAAGCTCCATAGAGTCTTATCAATACTACAGTTTGCCTTGATCCACCCTGCAGCAGCATCTGAATGCAGTTTGAGTAAAAGTTGCCAACACACAGAAAGATAGCAACAAAAAAAAAATATATATATATATGTATATATAGAAGAAAATCAATTTGTTAAACCTCAATGGGAATCGCTGTCAACGTTTCTATGTGCCACTCTCTCTCTCTTGCTCTCTCACGCCCTTGTCCCTTAATGTCCTTTTGTGAAATGACAAAAAAAAAGAGAAGAATATTTGCAAGGATAACGAACAGCTGGCGGAATGCAGGTAAAAATATTGAAGAAGCAGAAAAAGGAGAAGCAGTAGGTAAAGGTAACCGGTGTCTGGTGTCCAATAGGGGGAATGTTGCAAACAAAATGACTTTTGCAAGCTGCTTGCCAAATGGTCAACATTATATTTGCTGTAGCGTATACGTAAACGTCACGCCCCCCTCCTACGCCCACACACACTTATTTCCTCTTGTTGCATTCAAAATTTCTACAGTTTTTCTTTTTTTTTTGTGCGCTTCGTATTTTGTATTGTGTTGCATAGAGTTTCCGTTTCCGTTCGGCATTCACTTGACTTCCGTTGCGCTTGTCACTTGTTTTTGCATGTCGTCACGCGTTCGTCCTGCACTTTAACTCTACTTATCTTTCAGCCAAGTCCATTCGCTTCACTTTACATTCTTATTGGACATTTTGTAGCTGTTTTGTCGAAAATGTCAGCAAAATTGCTAACTGTATAACAG
The DNA here is from genome assembly GCA_037044475.1 of Zaprionus obscuricornis. Lineage (NCBI taxonomy): Eukaryota > Metazoa > Arthropoda > Insecta > Diptera > Drosophilidae > Zaprionus > Zaprionus obscuricornis. The sequence continues at coordinate 87,896 of JBAMBR010006924.1, forward strand.
TTAGAATATAACATACACATACACAGAGACAGAGAACGACATACAAAAACACATACACATTGACACACACACAGACATAGACATACAAATATGTATAGCATACACATTAGCCGCATATCTAAGCTGTTTGTGGGAGGCGCTTTGTTGATGTAGAGCAAGCGAGAGAGAGATGGGGGAGATGGGGGAGATTTTGGGCAGGCAGTTGGAGTGAGCTAGCAGCAGAGTGTTGCCTTTTTTTTATGTGCTCTTGCCACATCATCAATTACACATTTTACAACTTCTGACTGACTGTCAGTGAAGGCGGTGGCATGCGGCAGGCAGGCAGGCAGGCAGGGTAGGGATCTAAGGAGCCTTAACAGAGCCTGGAGAGTACGACGGGTACGACGTGCTGGGCCACTGACAAAACAGACATAAATCAAACATTTCCCACGTTGCGAAACAATTTCCGGCTGCATGGCAACTCAAGCAACTGCCATGTGTATATGTGTGAGTGCTATGTGCGTGTGTGTATATGTATATGGTTGTCTATCTTTTTGCTGAATTTTATTTATGGCATCCGCCAAAACACAGACAGACAGGCAGACAGTAAGACAGACAGACAGACGGACAGTTGGACAGTGAGACAGACAGACATATGATATATAGACAAAATGACTTCAGTTAGAAAATTTACAATTGCTTTTACTTGATACATAATTGTTGTTGTTGTTGTTGTTGTTACTATTGTTGTTGTTGTCATTGTTTGTTGCTATTACTTTTGGTTGTAACTGTTTGTTGTTATCATAATTGTTGTTGCTGTTGTTGTTGCTGGTGTTTTTGGCGCTTTTGTATTGCGTTTTGATTTGTGGTTTACATGGCTTTTGTTTGCCTCATAAATTTAGCTTATATCTTTTAGCCATTTGGCAATTGATATATATACACATATATATATATGTATGTATGTGTGTGTGTGTGCATGGTCAAACTGAATTGCAAGTTGTGAAAAATGAAATTTATTCTATTTTATAACATAATTAAATTTTACTTCAAAAAAATTGATATTCAATTAGATTTTGGTGAAGCTTTAAACAATTGTCGTTGTCAAAGTAATGAGAAATTTTTGAAGAAGTGAAGAAATTGAATTTTGTTATTTTCGTTGAATTTTTTTTTAAGTTTGAGTTTGGGTTTTGCTATGATAAATTTATGTTTTGTTTCAGGCACGAGCGATGCTCAACAATTGCTTCCATTTGTGGCAAGTGAAGCCCACAGAAACTTGCTCAATTTGTCACACAGAAAACTTTAACCAAGTCAAAGTTGGACTCGGTCGACCCCCCACAGCAACAGCAGGAGCAGCAGCAGCAGCAGCAGCAGGGAACAAAAGGAAACTGTAAGAGAGAGAGAGAGAGAGAGAGCTGGGGAGGAATGATGAAGAAGGATATGAATCGGGTCCAAAGAATACTTTAGTTTGGCCCTTAGTTCAGCCGGCACCTTTCGCATTGCCAATTTACGCTTTATATACGAGTCTCGTTCGGGCCATTTGCGACAAGCTACGCAGCAATAGCAACAGCAACAGCAACAGTAATGCCGGTGGCGAAAACGGAGACGGAGACGGAGGTGTTGCCGGAGGCTAAGACACAGGAAGATGTGGCAGGAAGCTCAGTCCGATTCAATCAGCCCGAACCTAAGACTCACAGCTGCCTCTAATGGCAATTGTATCGAAAATATATTTAGTTTTGCTAGTTACTAAAATACCCTGTAAATAGTTTGCAATTTACAACAGAAAATTTATTTGTAAATTTTAATTACATTTTTATTTTTATTTAAATTTTATTTTATTTTTTTTTAATTATTTTAAAAATAAATTTTTCAATTTTTTTTTTTAAGATTTTCTTAAATTATTTTTGCAACTTTATTACAGGGTATAATTGTATCGAAAATATATTTAGTTTTGCTAGTTACTAAAATACCCTGTAAATAGTTTGCAAATTATAACAGAAAATTTATTGCAATTTTTAATTAAATTTTTATTTTTATTTAAAATTTTATTAAAATATTTTTTTTTTTTTTAATATTTTAAAAATAAATTTTCAATTTTTTTTTATAAGATTTTCTTAAATAATTTTTTGCAATTTTATTACAGGGTATAAAATTGCATTCATTTGTTTCGTTTATTATTTTCATTATTGGTCACATTTTATGATTGTTGTTTGGCTGCTTGATGGACACCGGCCTCAACTCAACACAACTCGACTCTGGCATTTGTGGCATGCAACATAATTTAATATGACCTTTACTCAGCCTCAGTCTTTGGCTTTTTATGTGCTACCTTAGCGTTTCTCTTTATTGTGCTCGCTTTATGTGTTTATTTGGCTTGAAAGGGTTTTGCCATGAAACGTTCTTTCTTCTCACTTCTCACTTCACACTTCTTACTGTTGCTCAAGTTTCTACAATTTTATTTCTGTCCCTTTCTCTTACTTGTTGTCTGTCTATCTCATTCACGTTGCTTGTTTTGTTTTGTCTCTGTCGAATTCTGAGTGCGTAAATTATTTATTAGGCATATTTTGCGACAGCTTTCAGCCTTGAGAGATATATATATATACTATATAATATTATGATGATTTCTGTGCCCAGCTGGCAACAAATAAGCATATGGCTGGGGTCAGCACATAAATTATAAGCACTTTTGCTGACCCATGAATCTAATCAGAATGAAAGCTAACAATGTTCCAGAGTATTATGCATACGTGATATTCCACAAATCGCTTTCACCTGACTTCAAAATTTATTGCAAAAAAAATAAATAAATAAATAAAGAAAAATGAAATATTGGAGGCGAAAATATATTTGCAAAATATTTCATAAAAATTATATTTCATAATAAATTATTAATATAATTTATAATAATAATTTTACTAGAATTTTCGTAGCGAAATTGTTTTATGGAATTTTTCATAAGCAAAGCAATAAAACTCTTCAACTAACAAATAAATTTGCCAGCTCTTTTTGGGCTTGCAAAAACACACACAAACACACACACACACACGCACATAGATTTTGCTCATTTATTTAACTTTCAATTTATATGACGAAATGTTGATGAATTTTCGTATGTAAATAATTTGAGAAATTTCAACAAGCGCAGCAAGCGAATAAACAATTGTGTTTTGTTTGTAAATATTTAAAATATATATGTATAAATGTGAGCATTTATTTATTGACCTTATTATTGACACATTTAGCCAATTATATTGACAACAAAAATAAATGAAAATGAGAATGAGAATGAGACAATATGTATCATTGGCTGAGATTAATTTAAATATTTGTTGTTATATTTATTATACAATATATTGAGACACTTGAACAGAATTATTCAACATATAATTTTATATAAAAGGATTTTACAGACAAATGCATGTGGCAAAAAAAAAATATGTTTTTATTTTTGACACAATTGACAAACGAATTTGTCATAAATAAAAACAAATCAAAATTTATTTCTGTTGCTGTTGCTGTTGTTGGCACAAAAATTTTGCAATTGACTTTAATCAAAATGCCACAGGGACAGACAGACACAGAGAGAGATAGCAAGGGGAAAAAAGGGCAACAACAAAATAAAGTTGTTTATGAGTGGAAAACAAAATTTTTGGCAGTAAATTGCAAGTTGATTTCATGAAATTTATTTGGCCAATAAAATGCACGCAGGCAACAAAGAAAAAAGGGCTGGCAAAAAAAGAGCAAGGTAAGGGTAAATGTGAAGGACAAAATAAAGAAATAAATAAATTCATTGTTTTTAAATCTTAATGCACAGACATAAGAGTTATATATATATATATATGTATACGTGTGTGTGTGTATGAAGTTAAGTTTACATTGGAGTTGCACTGACTTTTATACACATCTTGGCAAATTGAGCAAATATTTTATTTGCATTTTTCGTACTGTCTGTTGCCTTGAGTACTGAGCACTGAGCACTAAGCAATGAGCACTGAGCAATGAGTACTGAGAACGGAAGCATGCCACAGACATGCTATTGTAATAGAATGAATACTATATAGTATAGGATTCCACTTTCATTTGTACACCTTGGACTACGGGACTACATAATGTTTATTTTAATTGAATTTGTGCAGCTAAAGGCTTTTGGCCTCAAGGACAGCACTGACAAGGTTACCAACTCTATGTTAACTGACTCTCTCTCTCACTCTGTTAGACAACATAGACTACTCTAACTATGTCTATGTCTATCTCTCTCTCACTTGCTCTATTGCTGTAGGCAATAAGCCAGAGCTTTGTATATTGCATAAATTAGCTGGAACTCGCAAATTCTATATGCAAATTGAATTTTACATGCCATGGCAAATGGCATTTAAATCATAATTAAAATACATTAACTATTTATTTAGTTTTGACCTCTTGAAATCATTTCATTGCTGTATTTAAGTATAACAAAATGCATAAATAATATTGTCACAATTTATATAATTCTATTATGCATATAGCATATATATAGCTATAAAATGCCTGATATCATATCATATATCATTCATATGTTTACGTTGTCAAAGTCAATGATGTAAGAAAATTTCAATTAAATTATTTTCAATTATTTATTTATTTTTTTTTCTCTCTCTCTCTCTCTCTCTCTTTTGTGCTTTGTGCAGTTTATTTATTTTAAATTTATAGAAAATTAAATCAATTAAAATTTATTTAAATATTTTATTAAATATTTAAAATTCTTTTATAAATATTTCTTAAAAATATTTCTATTTATTTTAAAAATTTTATTTACTATTGATTTTAATGTTAAGTAAATCTGAAGCTCAATTAAAATAGCTAAAAAAAAGACTTCATTAAACTGTAAATTAGATTGCTATGCAACTTACATGACTCAGCTGTCAATTAGAGTTAAAGCTAAATCTTCAGCATGAAGTACGATGAGAAAAGCAGCTGCTCGAAGGATTTTAAATTAACAAGTCGACAGTTGGTAAACTGCACGCATAATTGACTATGACAAAACAGCAAGACAAAATACAAAATGGTAAATGGAAAATAAACAAGCTAAATCTCTAAGGAAAGAGAGAGAACACATTGCCTTGGTTAATAGATTTAAGGCATCGTTTCATTTTCCAAGAATTTTCGTAACAGTTATGTAAACAGATGAAAATACTAACTACTACTACTACTACTACATGCTAACTAAAGCTGAGGCAATTTCCGTTCTATGATGATGGTCAACATGACGTCGAAACTGACTACGACTCTGGCTGGCATTGGGTATTGGTATGAGAGAGTAGCTATGAGAGAGAGGCCTCAAAATGTCCATCAAAACGTCAGCAGGCATAACTGTGGCCGCCACAGCCAAACTGATAAGATATGAAAAGCAATTTACGTAAACTGTCAACGACAAATTCGCTTTTGCAATGTCCAACCAAACACATGAACAAAAAGGCAGCCAAATAGACAGACAGCTAGGCAGCTAGGCAGGCAGGCAGCAACTGTCAGAACACAAGTCTATGAGAATTAAAGTATAACAGTTGATAGTCAAGTATATATAATGAACATTTTATAATATGATATACACCCATACATATAGTCTCTATAATAATATTTGACAACTGAAAGCTGCAGCATTATAATGAGCATCTAATTGATGCGTCTAATGACATGATCAAAAAATATACATTGTCCATAAAAATTAGAGCTATAGACACTACGTTTACAATTCTTTGTATTGCTACAATTACAAGCAGCATTTACACACATTATCTTCAAGTCTCCCATATGCATCATAAGTAGACTATGAGCACCCTGTGTTACAACAGTAAAATTATCACTGTTATTATAGCTTACATTATTATTGTACCAATCAAAGTAACTTAAATGATATGGTCTTGGCTTTAATTTAGCTTTACCCTCAAATATAGCTGGCCAGTTGACATAATGCAATGAATTGCTATAATGAGATTCACGTAGACTCTGTTCAAGATCAATAAAACCCGAGACTTCAAAACCTTTTTCTGAACGTGTCATTAGAAATACAATTGTCTGAAATATAATTATAATTAATTTGATAATTAATATATTAAATTTTCTTAAATTTACTGATATTTGCTTATCAAGCACTAGCGGCTCACGTTCAGCAAATGCTTTTAATATTGGATCATTTCCTTCATATGATTTGCCAAAAAGTATTGATACATTTCCACCACGTGGCTTTAACATATTCTCAAATTTCTTGCGATTTTCTTCATATTCTGTACGACTCAGTAGACGACCCATACAATTTTTGCCACATGCATTTTGTATGAATTTTCTGCTGAGATTCCAGTTACGCATATATCGCACATCATTCACAGTAATAAAATGATCCAAATATTCTTCATATGTATTATAATTAAGCAGCCTCATTGTGCATAAATAACAAAAAATGCAATAAAAAAACAATTAAAACAAACGACAAAAAATTAACGGAATATAAAAACAATAAATCAATATATGTAGCTGAAAACAAATTATCTGAAATGCTGACAGCAATTATAAATTTAACAAAAGTTGACAATGATATCAAGGCACAATACAAAATGTTATATAAAAAAAATGTAGCATTGACTAATTTAATAGCACTGCAATATGGAAATGTACAGACATTTACATTACAATGCTGCTGCTGTTTCTGTTGAAAATTTAATAAATGTAAAAAACTTTTTCGTGCTTCTCGCCCAAAAGTTGTGCATATTTTCAATTAGGGTTTCAATTTCATTTATCATAGAGAAAGACTACAAACTAATGGCGTGTATGCTCACACACACACACACACACAGACATACACAGTCACAGCCACAGCACACATATGAAACTAATTACTTCATTAACATTTTAAAGTGCCGCATCAAGCAACATTTTAATTTACGGCGCGAAAGTATGCAACGTTTTTTTTTTTGCAAAATATGCAGCATTTCTCTTTAAGTTAATGCTCTTTAAAATAAAGCGTGACTAAAATCGAATAAAAATCAAATTATAAGAATTTGTAAATAATCAAATATGTATAATTTACTTTTGGTAAAATCACGTTTTCAATTAGCAAAGCATTTGGTAAGTTCACAGGGTAACCTTAAGTCCAGTAACGTTTTTATTATAATTGCCTTCTTACTTGTTTTCAATTTCAGCAAAATAACAAGGCAACAAAAAAAGGAAAGAAATGCTGACTTGCTTCTGTGACTGTGTCTGTGTCCGTGTCTATGGCTATTGCTGTATATCTTAGTGTCTGTATCTCTCTCTCTCTCTGTGTGTGTGTGTGTGTGTGTATGTGCGCATTTACGCTATTTAAACACGATTCCCACTGTTTGCTGTCGTTGCTGCAATTAACATGCTGCCGTTGCCGTTGCCGTTGCCGTTGCTGTTGCTGTTGCCTTTGCCTTTGCCTTTGCCATCGCCACTTCCACTGTAGCTGCCAACACTCTTAGCTGAGACTCTGTAGACTTTGCTTCAATGTTCAGTAATACGACCATGACGTTGCTATTGTTGTTCTCGTTGTTGTTGTTCTCGTTGTTGTTGATATTGTTGTTGCTCCGTTTTGCGTGCTTTGTCACCATCTTGCAGTTAGCCGCCGCCTTGAGCGCGTAAATTGCTACTTCGTGGCGCCCACACTCTATGGCAACCTTATTTCAACTCCTTGCCTTGCCATGCCTTGCCTTGCCTTACGTTGCTTGCCGCTTGTTGCAATTTTCACTTTACTTCAGTTTACAGCGACTTCCCCTAGTTGAGAAAGAGAGACGCCATTGTTTGACTTGGTCATTAGTAAATGTACTTTGTCGCAGCGTAAAAAGGAGTTAAGTGCGCACTCTAAGGATTTATGCGACTCTCTATGAATGTATATGTGTGTGTGTGCGTGTGCTTCTCTATGTGTATGTGCATGTCTATGTATATATATAAGTCTATGCAATGTATGTGTTAAGATTCAAGTCGAATGCTGCATAGCCTCTCTCTCTCTCTCTCTATCTCTCTTCTCTTTACACAATTCTCAATTCTGTTCTCAGTGCTCAGTGCTCAATGCTCAGCAGTTGCTTTCGCTATGCGTTAAGTGCGCATTTGTGATGAATGCACAAAATGCTGCTTATACAATTGAAAGGAGGGTTCACTTTATGGGCGAAGGGCAGTGAATTTCAGTTTTGAGGTTGTAGCTATTTTCATTAGTTACTGCTGTTGGTCGCCCATAAAGCTTTATGAATGCATTTTCAAAACCCGTTTGCACAGCTGACAAATTGCGATTGGTTTCTTGGTCTAAGTTTTTTTTTTTTTGCATAAATAAATAATTAAATATTTATATAAATATTAAATGCTTTGATTTAATATAAAACAATTTTT
>JBAMBR010006934.1:0-11682 GCA_037044475.1 Zaprionus obscuricornis
AATAGAAAAAGCGAAGCAGACACAAACACAAACAACTACTGTAAAAACATTTGCCAAACATTTATAATCTAAACGCGAAAGTCAAAGCAAAACAAAAAGCAAAACAAAACGCAACAAGACGGTAGCCAAAAGATAAAGACAAGAAACAGTAATAGCAATAGCAATAGCAACAGCAACAGCAGCAACATCAAATTGAATATAAGTACAGTGTATAGAACACACTGAGAAACATCTGAAAAAAAGAGATAGAGAGACAGAGTGAGAGTGTGAGAGTGAGAAAGAGAAAACATTTTGAAGACAAGTCGTCGAGGCATTGATAAAACCAAAATGAAATATTATTTCATAATATGAAAACAAAAAAAAAAAAAAAATGAAAGAAAACGTAGCAGTAGTAGTCGAAGACACAGTTGATGAAAAAAGATGTGCCAGCAGAGGCAAAGCAAAAGCATGCAAAACAGTGCTACCCAAAAATATTTGCACAATTTTATGGCATTATCTGCAATATCAATAGCAAGAAGAGCACAAGAAGCAGCAACAGCAACCACAACCACAAGCAACAGCAACAGCAGCAACAGCAACAGTAGTGGTAGCATCAGCAACAGCGACAGTAGCAACAAAAGCAGTAGCAGGAACAACATTGCGTATACGCAATGTTGATTATGTTGAGCCCTGGGTAGAGCGAGCTATTTCATTCTCATCGTCATCGTTTTTGGCTGCCATCTAGATACAAAATAAGCGCATGTTTATATGCACTCAACGACAGAGCATTCAGACAGACACACACAGAGACAGAGAGAGAGAAAGAGAAAGAAAGTGATAGGAGAGAGAGAGAGAGACTAAAGCAAGTGCAGCTGAAATGAGTGTAGAGGGCAAAAACAGACGCAGACAAAGTTTTATGGCACCAACGATGCCCAAAATGATTTAAATTATATGAAAATTGTATTATGGCACCGTCAGTTCAACGACAAAAGTTCCTTCTGCTGTGGGGTTTGCCTGCTGATGTTGAATTACTGTAGCATAGCAGAAACTGACAGTTTTGGGGTATGTGTGGAGTTCGCTGATTGCCACTGTTGGCCCCTATAGCTGTAGCTGTAGCTGTAGCTTTTGGTGTTGCTATTACTCTTGCTCTGAGCGACTGTGGGAAATGAAGCGTAAACAATGAAGCGATATAAAGTGGCGAACAAGTGATTGAAATTGGATAATGGTCATAATGGTCAGAAATTGTAAATGCGGGAGCGCAACACTGGCTGTAAATGAGCAATACCATTGCTAGCAGTAGGCGGGAACGCGGGGCTTTAATCACATTAAAGTAACGACAAGCAAAGATCAAAGCGAATGCTAAAGCGTTTAATAAGTTAAAGTATTCCAATATCAATATAAAATATTTAATAAAAAAAAAAATATATAATAAATAACTAAAAAAATTGAATTAATAATAAATATTAATAAATATTAAAAATGATAACAAATATATTTGGCATATATTTATTTTAGTTTATTCAAATTTTACTAACATAAAATGTGATTGGAAAAAAAAAGTTATAAATATTTAATAAAAAAACTTTAAGAAAAAGTACAGTAAAATAAATGAAATATTTATAAAAAAAAAGGAAATTAATAAATATATACAAAATTAATAAAAAGTAAATGTTAATAAATACTAAATAAGAAAGCAAATATATTTATTTTATATTATTAAAAATTAAAAAATCATAGACATTAAAAATAAAATATAAATAATATAATTATAAAAAAAAAATGTATAAATAAATAAAAAATTGGTTAATAATAAATGCAAATAAATAGTAAACAAGTTAGCAATTATATTTTACAAAATTTACAATTATTTAAAAATTTTCTAATATCAAATGTAATTGAAAAAATACAAATAATAAATATTAAAAAATAAAAATTATATACAAATTATAATAATTCACTTTCCTTAATATATATTTTCTTCTCTACTTACAGAGTGCGTAACTGGGCTCTAAAATTTGGCGTTGATTTATGGGAATTTGGTCGTCAATTTACCAAAATGAATGAGATCAAAAGTGTAAGTAAAATTTATAGTACATACATATGTACAAATAACATGATGAAATATGTATGTAAATATTTGCCATATGTTTACATTGCCAAAAAAAACAAAAAACCAAAAAAAAAAAAAAAAATGAAAATGAATATCAATAAATATAGATAGCTGTCGAATATAGTAAACATATATCTGTTAAGTCAACATTAACATAAATTCCTTTGAAAAGCTTTACAGACATTTGCAAATGACTGCTATTGTTTTTTGGTTTGTTTTATTTTTTTTTTCGATTTTGTTGTGCGGTTTTCGAGACTTAGTTAAAACAAATACATTTAAGCTTTTTTTTTTGGTCACGATAAGAAATTATCGATAAATACGGAGACGATGCTGGCTTAGTGCTGGCATTAGTCTTAAATGCGTCAATTTTTATTCCCCTCATTCCCCTCACTATGTGTGGACGTGTATGATATTTTGCTTCCCCTTTGTGTATACACTATATATATATATATATATGTATATATATATATATATTTTTTTTTTGTATTGTTGACGCTCTTGCGTTGCTCTAATGCAATTTAAACACAAATAAAGCTAATTGAGGCACGACTATAGCTGTGTATATGTGGGAGTGCCAATGGAGTGTGTGTCATCGTGTAAGTGTGTGTAGTGTGTGTGTGTGTGTGCATGTGTGTTAATAAGCATGGCTGTTTGGCTTTGGTTCACTGGGGTGGATCTGCGGTACGGCCGATGAGCGTCTGCTCTCTGCTGCTGCTGCTGCTGCTTCTACCCTCATACTCTATCTCTCTTTCTGCCACTCTACTGTCGCACATTCGCGTATTTTTTGCGTTTAATCAGACGTGCATGAGTTAGTATGCTGCTTTTATTGCCTTTTGTCTGTCTTTCTCTTTCTGTCTCTATGTCTGTCTGTCGGTCTGTGTGCTCGTGTGTGACACTCACGCACGCACACCACATTTATTTTGCATATACAACAACAACAGTTACGACAAGAATAACACTAACAAGAAATATACTAAAACAAAAAGGAAAATGTTTTTTTTTCTTCTTTCTTTTTTTTTTTTTTTTTTTTGTTCTATGCTGAATTTAAATACGCTTTAAATGTGGAAGAAATCAATGTGCAAAAAATAATATTTTAATTTTTTTAATAAATAATTCAATGTACAATATAAAATATTTTTTTTTTATAATATTTTTCAATACAATCTTATAATTTTTTACTTTTAATTTAATTTTAATTTTAACCAATATTTTTTTTACATGTATTAAAATGTTAAAAAATTCTATTTCCACAAGTTCAAATGGAAACATTTTAACATTGTATTATTTACTATATGGTGTATATTTTTATATTTGTATAGATCAATAATTTTATACATTTTATATAGCTCAATAATTTTACCATACATTATTTTTGCTTTATTTTATTTAAACTGATTGATATATAAAATATATATTATATATTAAAATATATAATAATAAAATGTATTAAATTTTTCAATAATTATTAACATTTTGTACAATTAATAATTTGATATATTGATAATTTAATAATTTGTTATATTTATTATACAATATAATTTTAACATTATTTACTATTTAACTTTTATTTTTGTTTAACTTTTCTATTTTACTTTTAACATTATTTTTCTATTTATTTTTCTTATTTAATTTTATTTAAATTTATTCAAATATCTTTTAAAATATAATTTATATAATCAATATTAAAATAATTTTTTACTTATTTTTTTTTTTTATAATATTTAAAGTGTATAATATGTATACTATATACAAATATATATATATATATATATATATATATATATGTATGTTTGCATCTTTTTTTGTGTGTTTTTCTGTGGCTTGTTCAACATTAACGCGTTCCTTTGGCAGGGCAAATAAATTGTGTGTTTAAAAATTATTGACATGCCAAAAAAAAAAAAAAAACAAAAAAAAAAGAAAAATATAATAAGAGAGGAAGAAAGGAAATAAGGAATTGCGGATTGTTGACATGGGTACATTGTAGTCCAACTTTGTAGTTTTTTTCCTTCTTTTTTTTTGTGTTCTCTGAAAATATTTTTAAAATATTTAAAAAAAAAGAAAAAACCGTAAACTAGCATAATAAATTGCTAATCTTTAGTTAAAGCAAATAAAGATTTTCTAAAATACAAAGCATAAAATTAAATAAACTATTTTCAATGCTTATAATAATGTTAAGTAAAATTGAAATTATTATAATTATTATTTTATGAATTGCTTGCAAATATATTTCCAACTTGAGTTCATTCGACAGTTCTTCTAGCTGTCAAAGTTGAAAAGTTTTCATTGTTTCTCATATAATAAGCTATAAAATCACAAAAATGTTTTTTTTTTTTTTTTTTTTTTGCAATCTCAGTTTTTTAATTCAACTTTTGTTTTTTTTTTTTTTTTTTTTTTACTTTTGCTAACATGACCTAAGACATTTGATAGACAGGCAGACATAGATTGCGATAGAGAGACAGACAGACAGACAGACAGATAGCTTGACCCGCATTCATGGATCATTTCAATGTGCCAAAGAAAATGAAAAGTATTGACATGACATTACGACATTGTATCCTACTACTACTTTGCGTCAAGAGTAACAAATTCAATTATGAAGAAACAGTTTTTCTTTTCTCTTCTTGCTCGCATTTCTCTTTTAGTCTTATTCATTGTTGACACAATTTTCATTTTGTCATCTTTCTTCATCTTCTTGTCAGTTGCCCTTCAAAATAAAATTCTGTGTGTGTGTGTTTTTCCTTTTTTTTTTTTGTGTAATAAAAGTTTACGAGCAGCAAAAGTAGAGTGCAAAATAAGGAATTAAAAGAACGATGGAATGAATGAATTGTATAAATTGTGGAAGCTACCTTTGCTTTATCTATGCTGCTATCCTTGTACTCATTTCCTTCTGCTACTTCTGTTACTTGTTCTTGTTTTTGTTTTTGTTGCTGTTGTTGTTGTTGTACCAACAGTTTCCAGTTGTTTGGCATTTTAAAGTAGCATAATAAAATGTTAAACAAATGCAGTGCACACGTTCAGTTATGCGAGCGGCGTAAGAGACAACGAAGCAGCTGCGAAAAAAAAAAAATAATATATATAAATAAATTATTTTCAGTATGACGAAATTTAAATACGCTTGCGTTAAAGTTCAAGTTTGAATGCTTAAGCTCCCAAAAAATAAAAAATATATTCACAGACACAGACTGTCGATGCTAATCATGAATATATATATAATATATATATGATATACTAATATTAATAATGTCTATTGGAATGCCTTACAAAATGCATAGACTTGATGTTAGTGTAGCTAAACGTAGACAAAAAGCCTGCGCGTGAATGAACGAGATAGATGTATCATTTGTATGTCTGTATATGTGTGTATGTGTGTATGTCTCTGTATGTGTGAAGGCGCTGTTGTCTGTGTGTATTTTGGATGCCTGTGCGTGGCGCATATTCATTTATTTTATTTTGTTCGTTACATTTTACGCTGACTAGCTAAAAAAAAAAAAAATACCTACCTAAAGCCATGAAATATGTTGTTCAGACAGACATACACACTCACACTCACAGTCACACTCAAACTCAAACTCACACATTCACATACACAAACACATACGTAAATGTTACACGAGCATAGAATACAAAATGGAAAATTTGGCGAGGCTCTAGTTACACTAAACATTCATTTAAAATAAGTGTGAAATGTTTTTCAGACTTAATCAATGTTTTACATAGTTTTCTTCTGCTAAATATTTCATTTGAAATTTTCAAATATTATTCTGTTTTCATTTATGAGCTGCTAATGTTTCTTTGAGCTTAAATATAAATATTATTCAATAGTTAATTGCAACGCTTAAAATGTTTAAAATTATGACTTAAAAATAAAAATATATAAATAAATTAAAAGGAATTTTTCTTTAATATAAACTTAATAATTTTAAACATTTAAGCGTTGCAATTAACTATTGAATAATATTTATATTTAAGCTACAAAGAAAAACCAAAAACATTAGCAGCTCATAAATGAAAACAGAATAATATTTGAAAATTTCAAATGAAATATTTAGCAGAAGAAAACTATGTAAAACATTGATTAAGTCTGAAAAACATTTCACACTTATATATATATATTCATGATTAGCATCGACAGTCTGTGTCTGTGAATATATTTTTTATTTTTTGGGAGCTTAAGCATTCAAACTTGAACTTTAACGCAAGCGTATTTAAATTTCGTCATACTGAAAATAATTTATTTATATATATTATTTTTTTTTTTTCGCAGCTGCTTCGTTGTCTCTTACGCCGCTCGCATAACTGAACGTGTGCACTGCATTTGTTTAACATTTTATTATGCTACTTTAAAATGCCAAACAACTGGAAACTGTTGGTACAACAACAACAACAGCAACAAAAACAAAAACAAGAACAAGTAACAGAAGTAGCAGAAGGAAATGAGTACAAGGATAGCAGCATAGATAAAGCAAAGGTAGCTTCCACAATTTATACAATTCATTCATTCTGTCGTTCTTTTAATTCCTTATTTTGCACTCTACTTTTGCTGCTCGTAAACTTTTATTACACAAAAAAAAAAAAGGAAAACACACACACACACAGAATTTTATTTTGAAGGGCAACTGACAAGAAGATGAAGAAAGATGACAAAATGAAAATTGTGTCAACAATGAATAAGACTAAAAGAGAAATGCGAGCAAGAAGAGAAAAGAAAAACTGTTTCTTCATAATTGAATTTGTTACTCTTGACGCAAAGTAGTAGTAGGATACAATGTCGTAATGTCATGTCAATACTTTTCATTTTCTTTGGCACATTGAAATGATCCATGAATGCGGGTCAAGCTATCTGTCTGTCTGTCTGTCTGTCTCTCTATCGCAATCTATGTCTGCCTGTCTATCAAATGTCTTAGGTCATGTTAGCAAAAGTAAAAAAAAAAAAAAAAAAAAAACAAAAGTTGAATTAAAAAACTGAGATTGCAAAAAAAAAAAAAAAAAAAAAACATTTTTGTGATTTTATAGCTTATTATATGAGAAACAATGAAAACTTTTCAACTTTGACAGCTAGAAGAACTGTCGAATGAACTCAAGTTGGAAATATATTTGCAAGCAATTCATAAAATAATAATTATAATAATTTCAATTTTACTTAACATTATTATAAGCATTGAAAATAGTTTATTTAATTTTATGCTTTGTATTTTAGAAAATCTTTATTTGCTTTAACTAAAGATTAGCAATTTATTATGCTAGTTTACGGTTTTTTCTTTTTTTTTAAATATTTTAAAAATATTTTCAGAGAACACAAAAAAAAAGAAGGAAAAAAACTACAAAGTTGGACTACAATGTACCCATGTCAACAATCCGCAATTCTTATTTCCTTTCTTCCTCTCTTATTATATTTTTCTTTTTTTTGTTTTTTTTTTTTTTTTTTTTGGCATGTCAATAATTTTTAAACACACAATTTATTTGCCCTGCCAAAGGAACGCGTTAATGTTGAACAAGCCACAGAAAAACACACAAAAAAAGATGCAAACATACATATATATATATATATATATATATATATATATATATTTTTGTATATAGTATACATATTATACAGTATATATGCAGCTATATATTCTCGTTCTACAATACACACACACACACATATATATACACATTGTTATGACATTATGTTTATGAAGCAAGCGAACACACATACACAATAGCAAATAACATTTTACACAGACCCACGCATACACCGACAAACACACAGACACGTGTCTATAAAAAAAAAAAAAAACTTGCACGCTGTACAACGGCGCGTATACTTGATATTTAATTCAATCTGGGCGTAGATTTTCATTTTTTTTTTATTTTTTTTATTTTTTTTTTTGCTTTTGCCAACGCGACGTGCGCTTTAAATTAACACAAACAAACATTGTCAGCAGCAATGGCAACTGGTAAAGCGGAATGGGACAGTGGCAGCAACAGCAGCAGCAGCAGCAACAACAACAACAACAGCAACATCAGCAGCAGCAAAAACGAGTCGCTTGACAATTACAGACTCAATGACAGTCACAGCCAGCAAATTTATTTGCATTTTAGCTGCCTCTGTTGCTGCCCTTTCAGTGTATGTCCTTCGCGCGCTCTCTCTCTCTCTCTGTCTCTCTCTGTCCCTTACACTAATACTCCTTTTCATACGCATTTCACAGTACTCTTTCAAAGGGTATTTTAACTATTTCTTTCTATATATTTCTGTGCACAATTTTAAAACTTAGAAATTTACTTTAAATATTATAAAAAAAAAAAATAAGTAAAAAATTATTTTAATATTGATTATATAAATTATATTTTAAAAGATATTTGAATAAATTTAAATAAAATTAAATAAGAAAAATAAATAGAAAAATAATGTTAAAAGTAAAATAGAAAAGTTAAACAAAAATAAAAGTTAAATAGTAAATAATGTTAAAATTATATTGTATAATAAATATAACAAATTATTAAATTATCAATATATCAAATTATTAATTGTACAAAATGTTAATAATTATTGAAAAATTTAATACATTTTATTATTATATATTTTAATATATAATATATATTTTATATATCAATCAGTTTAAATAAAATAAAGCAAAAATAATGTATGGTAAAATTATTGAGCTATATAAAATGTATAAAATTATTGATCTATACAAATATAAAAATATACACCATATAGTAAATAATACAATGTTAAAATGTTTCCATTTGAACTTGTGGAAATAGAATTTTTTAACATTTTAATACATGTAAAAAAAATATTGGTTAAAATTAAAATTAAATTAAAAGTAAAAAATTATAAGATTGTATTGAAAAATATTATAAAAAAAAAATATTTTATATTGTACATTGAATTATTTATTAAAAAAATTAAAATATTATTTTTTGCACATTGATTTCTTCCACATTTAAAGCGTATTTAAATTCAGCATAGAACAAAAAAAAAAAAAAAAAAAGAAAGAAGAAAAAAAAAAACATTTTCCTTTTTGTTTTAGTATATTTCTTGTTAGTGTTATTCTTGTCGTAACTGTTGTTGTTGTATATGCAAAATAAATGTGGTGTGCGTGCGTGAGTGTCACACACGAGCACACAGACCGACAGACAGACATAGAGACAGAAAGAGAAAGACAGACAAAAGGCAATAAAAGCAGCATACTAACTCATGCACGTCTGATTAAACGCAAAAAATACGCGAATGTGCGACAGTTGAGTAGCAGAAGAAGAAGAGTAGAAGTAGAAGCAGCAGCAGACGCTGACTGCCATACCACAGATCCAGTCAGTAAACCAAAGCCAAACAGCTATGCTTATTAACACACACACACACACACTAATACACATAGAGAAACAAACTCCATTGGCACTCCCACATATACACAGCTATAGTCGTGCCTCAATTAGCTTTATTTGTGTTTAAATTGCATTAGAGCAACGCAAGAGCGTCAACAATACAAAAAAAATATATATATATATATATATACTATATACATATATATATATATATAGTGTATACACAAAGGGGAAGCAAAATATCATACACATCCACACATAGTGAGGGGAATGAGGGGAATAAAAATTGACGCATTTAAGACTAATGCCAGCACTAAGCCAGCATCGTCTCCGTATTTATCGATAATTTCTTATCGTGACCAAAAAAAAAAAAAAGCTTAAATGTATTTGTTTTAACTAAGTCTAGAAAACCGCACAACAAAATCGAAAAAAAAAATAAAACAAACCAAAAAACAATCGCAGTCATTTGCAAATGTCTGTAAAGCTTTTCAAAGGAATTTATGTTAATGTTGACTTAACAGATATATGTTTACTATATTCGACAGCTATCTATATTTATTGATATTCATTTTCATTTTTTTTTTTTTTTGGTTTTTTTGTTTTTTTTGGCAATGTAAACATATGGCAAATATTTACATACATATTTCATCATGTTATTTGTACATATGTATGTACTATAAATTTTACTTACACTTTTGATCTCATTCATTTTGGTAAATTGACGACCAAATTCCCATAAATCAACGCCAAATTTTAGAGCCCAGTTACGCACTCTGTAAGTAGAGAAGAAAATATATATTAAGGAAAGTGAATTATTATAATTTGTATATAATTTTTATTTTTAGTTTTTAATATTTATTATTTGTATTTTTTCAATTACATTTGATATTAGAAAATTTTTAAATAATTGTAAATTTTGTAAAATATAATTGCTAACTTGTTTACTATTTATTTGCATTTATTATTAACCAATTTTTTATTTATTTATACATTTTTTTTTTATAATTATATTATTTATATTTTATTTTTAATGTCTATGATTTTTTAATTTTTAATAATATAAAATAAATATATTTGCTTTCTTATTTAGTATTTATTAACATTTATTTTTTATTAATTTTGTTTAATTTATTAATTTTTTTTTTACAAATATTTCATTTATTTTACTGTACTTTTTCTTAAAGTTTTTTTTTATTAAATATTTATAACTTTTTTTTTCCAATCATATTTTATGTTAGTAAAATTTGAATAAAATAAAATAAATATATGCCAAATATATTTGTTATCATTTTTAATATTTATTAATATTTATTATTAATTCAATTTTTTTAGTTATTTATTATATTTTTTTTTTTTTATTAAATATTTTATATTGATATTGGAATTCGTTGAACTGACGGTGCCATAATACAATTTTCATATAATTTAAATCATTTTGGATGCCATAAAACGTGCTTTTGTTTGACCTCTTACAGCTCGGATCTCAACTGCACTTGCTGTTGCCACAAGCTGTCTCTCTACCCTCTCTCCATCACTCTCTCTCGCTCTCTCTCTCTCTCTCTCTGTCTCTGTCCCTGACTTCAAGGCTCTGCCAACGAGTGCATATAAACATGCGCTTATTTTGTATCTAGATAGAGCTCACTCACCATGTTCCTACCCAGACTCAACATAATCAACATTGCGTATACGCAGCGTTGTGCTTCGTGCTCTTTCGTTTTGCTATTGATATTGCAGATAATGCCATAAAATTGTGCAAATATTTTTGGGTAGCACTGTTTTGCATGCTTTTGCTTTGCCTCTGCTGGCACATCTTTTTTCATCAACTGTGTCTTCGACTACTACTGCTACGTTTTCTTTCATTTTTTTTTTTTTTTTGTTTTCATATTATGAAATAATATTTCATTTTGGTTTTATCAATGCCTCGACGACTTGTCTTCAAAATGTTTTCTCTTTCTCACTCTCACACTCTCACTCTGTCTCTCTATCTCTTTTTTTCAGATGTTTCTCAGTGTGTTCTATACACTGTACTTATATTCAATTTGATGTTGCTGCTGTTGCTGTTGCTATTGCTATTGCTATTACTGTTTCTTGTCTTTATCTTTTGGCTACCGTCTTGTTGCGTTTTGTTTTGCTTTTTGTTTTGCTTTGACTTTCGCGTTTAGATTATAAATGTTTGGCAAATGTTTTTACAGTAGTTGTTTGTGTTTGTGTCTGCTTCGCTTTTTCTATTATATGCCTGCCTACTGCCTGACTACTGCTACTGACTGCTTAATGTATCTTTC
>JBAMBR010006935.1:0-50000 GCA_037044475.1 Zaprionus obscuricornis
TTTCTTATATGAAAAATAATTGCCATGAAAATGTTACCTTAGGATATGAGCTCACACTTGCACTTGCAACTTATGGCAACAACTTTGCCAAGTGAAATTTGAAAAGCAAGCAAAATTAACAAAAAAAAAAAAATATTGTCACAAAAATTGAAATATATTTTAGTTGCCACAGAAAGCGGCAAAAAAAAGGCAGAGAAAATTAAAGAAAAAAAAAATAAAAATTTTTTTCTTGGCAAAACTTTTAAAAACAATTTGCAAATCTTTTTGATACAGCTTTCAGCTCTCCCACTCTCTCTCTCTCTCTCTCTCTCTCTTTATCTCTCTCGCTCTCTTTCACTCACTTTAACATAAATTACCTTGAACGCAAATGCAGAGTCTGTATAAAAATCAACAACTTTAAGTTCGCTGCGCCTGTCAAAATGAGAGAAAGAGTAAGACAGAGAAAGAGAGAGAGAGAAAGAAAACGTAAATCTTATATTTCGACTACACATATCAATGTCGTAGAACTTCTACAAGATTTCATTGCCCAGTGGAAATCTTTTGAAAATCTTTATCAAAAGATTTTCTTCTTGTTTTTTTTTTTCTTACAGTTTTTCATTTTCTATTGTGAAAAATAGTAAAAAATATTCACATAAAGTTTCTTATGCTGCTGTCAAGTTGCATAGTTGACTTTGCTCTCTCTTTCTCTCTCTCTCTCTCTCTCTCTCTCTCTTTGTTGATAAACTCATAATCCAGTTGAAACTAGCTTTCAAATTGACCATATGCGCCACGCCTCAAGCATTGGCAACGCCCATGTATCGAACCATGATCCACTTTCAATACGATTACGTCTCTGATGTCTCTGACGACTTCCATGTCCCACGTTCCATGTATCTTACGTTTCATGTGTCTCTTGCTTTTCTTTTGCTCTTCTTCTTGTTCTTGTTTTTATTTTTGTTCTGGTTTCAATTCGTTTTCCTTTTGATTTATTAAAAATTCATTTAACATGCGTTTCGCTTCTCACGTCCTGTCTCGTTTTTTTTATGCGATTTCCTCTTCTTTTTTTTTTTTTGTTATTTTTGCCGTCTTTTTCTTTCTTTTGTTTTATTGTAGTTCTAGTTTTTTATTTTTTTTTTTTGTTTCCACAATTCTTCTTTTCGTTTACAGTTGTCAACTTTTGGGTTTTTGCATTTTTTATAGATTTTGCTTTTCAATTATTTGCACTTGCAACTGTTCAACTTGTTGTTGTTGCAACACCAACAGCAAAACATTTGAACAATTGCATAGAAATCTATCAATAGTTTAGCTTCTGTTTCTTTTATTTTTTACTATTTTTTTTTTTTTTTTTTTTTGTTTTCTGCCTTAGTCATGAATATCGAATGTGAATATACTCATGAATGTGTATGTGAATAGCACAGCTGACAGTCGCTAGCTAGCATAGCTTAGCATAATACATAGCTGAGCATTGGATACTTTTGACAAATTGCTACATTTATGAAAAGCATAAAAAAAAAGCTTGCAAATATTATTAGCTCAGTCAATAAAATTGCATAAAAAAAATAAAATGAAATGAAATTGATTTCATAGCTGTAATAGAGTTTTATAGCTAGCTCAAAAATTTGTAGCAACAGAATAAAGAATTCTTAGAAATTTTTACTTTAAGCTCATATAGTGCGCATGTAGAACACTTCAAGTCAGTTATGTGAAGAGCTTTAAGGTGCTTTCTATGCACAAACATGCTGAGTAACTCCATCAGATTAATCTGAGAAATTTCTTGTTTTCAAACTAGTCTCAAGCTTTAATGAGCTTTAATAGAGCTTTAATGGCTTTAATGAGCTTTAATGAGCTTTAATGAGAGCTTTAATGTGCTTTAATGAACTTTAATGAGAGCTTTAATGTGCTTTCAATGCACAAGTTTTATAATTAGTTCTTCAAGTAGACTATGTGTTCAATCTCTTCAAGCAAAACATACATTGAACTGGTACTGAACTTTCTCCATAGCGAGAGAAGCTTTAATGTGCTTTCAAAGCACACACTTGCTAAGTAGCTCTATCAGATTAATCTGAGAAATTTCTTGTTTTCAAACTAGACTCAAGCTTTAATGAGCTTTAATAAGAGCTTTAATGCGCTTTAAATAGTACAAGTTTTATAATGTAGTTCTTCAAGTAGACTATGTGTTCAATCTCTTCAAGCAAAACATACATTGAACTGGTACTGAACTTTCTCCATAGCTAGAGAAGCTTTAATGTGCTCTCAATTAAAGCTCATTAAAGCTCTCATTAAAGCTCATTAAAGCTATTAGCTCATTAAGCTCTATTAAGATTGCTTGAGAGTAATATCTAAACAATAATTTTCTTAGATTAATTGAAAGCACATTAAAGCTTCTCTAGCTATGGAGAAAGTTGAGTACCAGTTCAATGTATGTTTTGCTTGAAGGGATTGAACACATAGTCTACTTGAAGAACTAATTATAAAACTTGTACATTAAAGCACATTAAAGCTCATTAAAGCATTAAAGCTCTTATTAAAGCTCATTAAAGCTTGAGTCTAGTTTGAAAACAAGAAATTTCTCAGATTAATCTGATAGAGCTACTTAGCAAGTGTGTGCTTTGAAAGCACATTAAAGCTTCTCTCGCTATGGAGAAAGTTCAGTACCAGTTCAATGTATGTTTTGCTTGAAGAGATTGAACACATAGTCTACTTGAAGAACTAATTATAAAACTTGTGCATTGAAAGCACATTAAAGCTCTCATTAAAGTTCATTAAAGCACATTAAAGCTCTCATTAAAGCTCATTAAAGCTCATTAAAGCTCTTATTAAAGCTCATTAAAGCTTGAGACTAGTTTGAAAACAAGAAATTTCTCAGATTAATCTGATGGAGTTACTCAGCATGTTTGTGCATAGAAAGCACCTTAAAGCTCTTCACATAACTGACTTGAAGTGTTCTACATGCGCACTATATGAGCTTAAAGTAAAAATTTCTAAGAATTCTTTATTCTGTTGCTACAAATTTTTGAGCTAGCTATAAAACTCTATTACAGCTATGAAATCAATTTCATTTCATTTTATTTTTTTTATGCAATTTTATTGACTGAGCTAATAATATTTGCAAGCTTTTTTTTTATGCTTTTCATAAATGTAGCAATTTGTCAAAAGTATCCAATGCTCAGCTATGTATTATGCTAAGCTATGCTAGCTAGCGACTGTCAGCTGTGCTATTCACATACACATTCATGAGTATATTCACATTCGATATTCATGACTAAGGCAGAACAAAAAAAAAAAAAAAAAAAAAAAATAGTAAAAAATAAAAGAAACAGAAGCTAAACTATTGATAGATTTCTATGCAATTGTTCAAATGTTTTGCTGTTGGTGTTGCAACAACAACAAGTTGAACAGTTGCAAGTGCAAATAATTGAAAAGCAAAATCTATAAAAAATGCAAAAACCCAAAAGTTGACAACTGTAAACGAAAAGAAGAATTGTGGAAACAAAAAAAAAAAATAAAAAACTAGAACTACAATAAAACAAAAGAAAGAAAAAGACGGCAAAAATAACAAAAAAAAAAAAAAGAAGAGGAAATCGCATAAAAAAAACGAGACAGGACACAGGTGGGGGCGGTGACGCGCAGGACGTGAGAAGCGAAACGCATGTTAAATGAATTTTTAATAAATCAAAAGGAAAACGAATTGAAACCAGAACAAAAATAAAAACAAGAACAAGAAGAAGAGCAAAAGAAAAGCAAGAGACACATGAAACGTAAGATACATGGAACGTGGGACATGGAAGTCGTCAGAGACATCAGAGACGTAATCGTATTGAAAGTGGATCATGGTTCGATACATGGGCGTTGCCAATGCTTGAGGCGTGGCGCATATGGTCAATTTGAAAGCTAGTTTCAACTGGATTATGAGTTTATCAACAAAGAGAGAGAGAGAGAGAGAGAGAGAGAGAGAGAAAGAGAGAGCAAAGTCAACTATGCAACTTGACAGCAGCATAAGAAACTTTATGTGAATATTTTTTACTATTTTTCACAATAGAAAATGAAAAACTGTAAGAAAAAAAAAAACAAGAAGAAAATCTTTTGATAAAGATTTTCAAAAGATTTCCACTGGGCAATGAAATCTTGTAGAAGTTCTACGACATTGATATGTGTAGTCGAAATATAAGATTTACGTTTTCTTTCTCTCTCTCTCTTTCTCTGTCTTACTCTTTCTCTCATTTTGACAGGCGCAGCGAACTTAAAGTTGTTGATTTTTATACAGACTCTGCATTTGCGTTCAAGGTAATTTATGTTAAAGTGAGTGAAAGAGAGCGAGAGAGATAAAGAGAGAGAGAGAGAGAGAGAGAGAGTGGGAGAGCTGAAAGCTGTATCAAAAAGATTTGCAAATTGTTTTTAAAAGTTTTGCCAAGAAAAAAATTTTTATTTTTTTTTTCTTTAATTTTCTCTGCCTTTTTTTTGCCGCTTTCTGTGGCAACTAAAATATATTTCAATTTTTGTGACAATATTTTTTTTTTTTTTGTTCATTTTGCTTGCTTTTCAAATTTCACTTGGCAAAGTTGTTGCCATAAGTTGCAAGTGCAAGTGTGAGCTCATATCCTAAGGTAACATTTTCATGGCAATTATTTTTCATATAAGAAAAAAAAAGAAATTATTTTTTTTCATTTGCTTCTTTTGCTGCTGCTTGAAAGTTTGTTGAAAGCTTTTCATGCCAGACACAAGACGAAAAATTTTAAATACATAGTTAAACCTTTTAAACAGCCTACAAAGAGCTTAAGTAATGAAACAGTGCAGAGTAGACTTTCTGCCGTTGACATTTCATACAGCTCGAAGCTTTCACTTCTCACAGCATCTCGCTGCAAAAGATTTTTTTCCAAGAATTTTATATTGTAGTTTGATGCTGCTCAAATTCACAGATTGATGACGACGATGATGATGATGATGATGATGATGATGAAAGCTGTTGAATATTTTGTATGCGCATCATATTGAATAATAAATCTAAAGCTAAAGAGCTAAAAAGCCCATAAACCTAAAGGTGTTGCAGCCAAAGTTCTCTATAGTTTCGCGTCTAATCACAAAAAGAAAACATACAAAATTTCTCTCTCTTTCATCCTCATCGTCTACATCTTTGCCAACGTGTTGTTGTTCTTGTAGAGAGCGTTGAGTGAAGTTTATTAATGAAGTCAGAATCGATTGAAGAACATTAAAGAATCAACGCGAGACTCAAAAGGACTTTAGAGTACAGAGCTGCCAAAGGATTAGGCTAGAAACTGCTCTGGTTGTGGCTATGGCAGTGGCTATGACATGGACAGTGGCTGTGGCAGTGGCAGGAGCAGAGACTAAGGCAATGGCTATGGCAGTGGCAGTGGCTATGGCATGGACAGGAGCAACGACAGGGGGGGATAAGAAGAGCGCAGAGAAGTGACGGTTGATTGGTTGAAGGTCTTCTTAGTCCTTGACAGGTGATGTTGATGTTTGCCGCCTGCTGTGTGGCAGTTGCATGAATGTATTGTGTCTGTATGTGTATGTGTGTGTGTGTGTGTGAGGTGTGTTTAAGCGATTTGTGAGGTGTTAGTTTTTCTAAGTATTTTTCTAGTATATTTTTGGTATTTTTTTGTAGTATTTTTATTTTTTTTTTGCAGTAATTTTATTTCGTATTTTTTTTTAAATAATTTTTGTATTTTTTTTTTAATTTTTTTTTTGCTATTACTTTGTTTTAGTATTTATATTTTGTTGTATTCATTTTATTTGGTATTTTTTTTGTAATTTTTTAAATTTGTTTGTTGTTATCTTGGTATTTAAAAAATACAATTTCTTATATTTTCTTCCAATTATTTTGGTATTTATAAAAATATTTTTTTATAATTATTATTATTTTTTTTTATTATTATTTTGGTATTTTTATTTTTTTTTTGTAGTTTTATTTGATATTTTCAAATTATTTTTTGTCTTATTTTTAAATTTGTTTGCTATTATTTTGGTATTTTTTTTTTATTATTTTATTATATTTTTTTCCAATTATTTAGGTATTTCTTAAAATTACTTTTTTTATTACTGTTATTATTATTATTTATTTTTTTTAATTACAATTTTTTGGTATTTTTTTATTATTTTACTATTATTTTTTTTTTACAAATATTTTTATATTCTTTTAAAATATTTGTTATTTATTTTTATTATTATTTTGGTATTTTTTAAAATATCAAATATTTTAATATTTTTTATATTTTTTTAAAATATAATTTTTATTACAATTTTTTTTTTATTTTTTATATATCTTTGATTTTATTTTAGTATTTTTTAAAAATATTTTAATATTTGTCATATTTTCTTTACCATTATTTTAGTATTCTTTTAATTTTTTATTATTATTTTGATATTTAAAAAAATTTTTTTTTTATATTTTACTATTATTTTTTTTACTTATATTTTAATATTCATATAAAATATTTTTTATTTATTTTTATTATTATTGTGGTATTTTTTAAAATATCAAATCTTTAAATATTTTTTTTATCTTGATGTTATTTATATTTCTATTTTTTTTTTCTCTTATTTTGATATTTTTTGAAAATATAATTTTTATAACAATTTTGTTTTTATTTTTTATATATCTTTGATTTTATTTTTTTGTTTTAAATCATTTTAATATTTGTCATATTTTCTTTACCATTATTTTAGTATTTTTTAAAAATACTTTTTTTTATTTTTTTTATTATTATTTTGGTATTTTTTAAAAAAATTTTTAATATTTTTTATATTTTTTTTACTATTATTTCGATATTTTTCTATATATTATTTATATATTTTGTACTTTTTATAATAATTTTAGTATTTCTAAAAAATATTTATTGATTTTATTAATATTGATATATTATAGTATTATTTATGTTTTAACATTCTAGATATTTATATTTTTTAGTATTTGTTGGTATATTTTTAAAAATATTTTAATATTTTTTTTTTTACTATTATTTTGATATTTTTTTTAAATATTATTTTTTATATTTTTTATTATTATTTTAATATTTTTTTTTTATTGATTTTGATATATTGTAGTATTACTTATGTTTTAACATTTTAGATATTTATTTTTTTTAGTATTTTTTTGGTATTATTAATTTTTAAATATTTATTTATTTATTTTTATTTTTTTTATATTTTTTGATATATATTTTAGTATTTTTTTTGGCTGTTGCTACGTTTTGTTAGTTGTTGCTAATTTTTCTAGATGAATTTTGTACAGTGAGAAAAGAAAACAAGAGACAAAGTATTATGGTCAACGGTAAAAACAATGGACGAAACGGTTTAAAAACGGTTATAAACACGGTTCAAAATGGTTATAGAAAACGGTTAAATTTATATATATATATATATATATATATATAATGTTAGAGAAATAAGATTAAAACTTAAGAATATAATAATAATAATAATAATTGAATGAACTGAAAAAAGGAAAGACAAGCAGAGCATACTTATATAATCTGTACTTCTTTAACATTCGTCTCTTGAAGCGTCGCCATAGATGTGCAATATATTTGACAATTTCCGCATAGCAAGTTGCTGGCTCCGAATTATTGGTGCTGCTGGCCAATGTTGATGTTGAAGTATAACGTGCACGTTCCTGTCGCATTCGTTCCATTTCACGTTTCTTTGTTTCCGAAAATTGTGTGGCAATAACGACCAGGCATAGGTTGATCATGAAGAATGAGCCAATCTGTATGAGTGCGACAAAGAGAGAGAGAATGAGAGAGAGAGAGAGAGAAAAAAAAAAGAGATAAGTGAGATAATGTTGTAGCATACTTTTTGGCTGCAAAAGTTGCAAAAAGTGCAAAATTAGACAAAATGATAAGTTGCAGCTTGCAACTTGCAACTTGCAACAGGCAGCAACACCCAGCAGCACACTTGAAGTTGAGTGCAAAAAGTTTTGACATGTTTGCCACATGTTGCTGCCACTTACCGCTGCTGCTGAAATTTCACTAGTTGCGTAAACGTAAACGTAAGTAGCTGATGACAAGCGCAGGTAAAGCTACAAAAACTTATATACCGCTAGCTGTGCAACACTTTCAGAGAGAGAGAGAGAGGGGAGGCATAGCCGGGCAGGACGGGGGGGATCTGTGGCTTTCAAATGGTTTAAGTTGCAAAAGTTTTCGATTTGTTGTACGTTCAATGGCTTTGCTGCAAATTAGTTGAGTTGCCACTCAGCTTTCACATGTCTCTTTGTCTTTCTCACTCTCTCTCTATCTCTCTCTCTCTCTGCCTTTCTCTGTCTTTGTTGCACTTATATGTGGCAGCCATTAGCTGCTGTTGCATTTTAATAGCTTTCTGGCAAAACAAATTTGCCAACTTTAAATTGAAAACATATTTCAACAACAGCAGCAACAACAGCAACAGCAGCAACAGCAACAACAGCAAAAGGAAAAATGTGAAAAATGTTTCTAATTTTCGCAGTGCACAAAATGCTTCTAAAAACATAAATATGCAATTTCCTTTTCCAAAAAAACTTTCAATAGCTATTCGATGGTAAGCAGCAGCAGCAACATAGCCAGCATGGGGCGGTGTATGGTGGCACGTGGCAATGTTTGCTTGCCACAGACTGCAAGCTATTTGCATATCAAAAGTTGCACTCAATGTTGTTGTTGCTGTTGTTGCTGGTCGAAATCATTTCGTACATAAAATGAGCAATAAAACAAAAGCAGACTGAGAGAGAGAGAGAGAAAGAGAGTAAGAGAGAGGGAAGTGTATCAGCAGAGAGTCTCTGACAAATGCAGCTATGAACTGTGCTTGCAATATAAATAATGCAATTGTCTGTCTCACTCACTCTCATTGACATTCTCACAGAGTCTGTCTCACTCGCACATTGTATGTTTGTCTTTGTCAGTGGCTGTGTCTGTGTCTGTGTCTGAGCTTGAAAGGCTTTTAATTAGTCCGAGGACAACACCTGTCTTAGCCAAGACTCTCAAGACGACAGCAAGTGTGAAAGAGACAGAGAGAGAGAGAGAGTGGGAGAGAGAGAGAGAGAAAGAGACAGCTAAGTGCTGCTGAGATTGTAACATGTTGCACGGTCAGTTGCATGTGTTGGCCTTACACACACACACACACACACACACACACACAAGCACTCAGCAAATTTTGTGGCCAAAAAGACAAAGATTAAAATGTGCTGAAAGTGGGCGTAGCATGGGGCGTGGTCAGCTGTGTGTGATTAGAGTTGCAAAAGTAACTTAGTTTATTTACATTGCCAAAATTACAAGCAGCACGTGCAACGCTTGCTTGCTGCAATATGAACTGAAATTTTTGTAAACTCTTGCAACTTGAAACTGTGAAAACTATGAAAACTATGCAAGTTCATTCTTGTTGTTGTTAAAATACTCTTGTGGCATATTTGCTTAGTTTATCAAGTATTTCTATCTCTTTCTCTTTCTCTCACTCTTTCATAATTAAAAGTAAATTTTTATCAAATTAGAAAAGAAAAAAAAAATAAACTTTTATTTCTTTTGTTTTTTTTTTTTTTTCATTTCATTTTCAAGTTGTTGCAACTTAATTATTGCTATGCAACACTTTTCACTTCGTGAGATTAACAGCTGTGGCAATGTTATGCACTTGCTTCTATAACAAAGGCAAATTCTTCTCAACATGTCATATAACTTTCAAATTTCATAGCTCAATACATACTACACTCCGGTATCATCTCAAAATTTCAGCTATATATTTTAATGCTTAACAGTTGAGTTTACAAAAGTTTACTCAAAGATTTATGGCTATATATAAGCTATATATGTATATAGACAGCTTAACATGCAAGCATGTCAAATTTTAAGCTGCATAAAGATTTTTGCCTGTATCTAGTGTTAAGTCTATCAAAGTATATGTGAAATTAATCAAATGCAGCAAGCGCATGTATGTCAAATTACAGCGCTGTAGCGCAGCTAAGACATGAGTTTAGTTAGTTAGTGAGAGAGAGAAAGAGAGAGAGAGAGAGAGAGAGAGAGAGAGAGAGTATTACAGCTAAGATATAAGCCCTGAAAATACTTTATATGCCTATAGCTGCACTTAAGATATATTAAAGTGTAAATCTTTGCAATTTCAGCTACGTAATACAACTGAGACTCAGGAAACCTGCCCCTTAACTTATTAAGTGTATGAGAAATCACAGCGGAATTAGTAGATAAAACCTCTAAAATGATATAGAAAAGGCTTTCTATGCTTATGGTTCTACTATATATAGAAGCTAGTGCATATCCCTTAAATTTCAGCTATGTAAGTCAACTGAGATTCAGGATACCTGCCCCTTAACTTATTAAGTGTATGAGAAATCACAACGAAAATTAGTAGATAAAACCTATAAAATTGATATAGAAAAGCCTGTATATGCTTATGGTTCCACTATATATAGAAGCTAGCGGATATCCCTCAAATTTCAGCTATGTAAGTCAACTGGAATCCAGGATCCTTACCCTATAACTTATTAAGTATATGAAAAATCACAGCGGAAATAGTAGATAAAACCTCCAAAATAATATAGAAAAGCCTGTATATGCTTATGGTTCCACTATATATATCCCTTATATCCTTCAAATTTCAGCTATGTAACACAACTGAGATTCAGGATACCTGCCCCTAAATTTATTGATTATATATAAATAATGCATTATATGCACATAGTTCCACTTTATATAGAAGCTAATATAGATCTGCCAAATCTCAGCTACGTAATACAGCATGACCTAGAACTTATTAACTATAAAAATCACATTGAAATTAATATTCTAGACTTTGAAAGCCACAACGTAAATGTGTAAATTGAAGGAAAAAAACTGAAATTGAATTTGTATTTGTTTTTGTTTTTGGGCAACTTGATGCGTATTATATTTAAGATACTTACCACAATTAGAAGAACAAAGTAAATCCAATCCCAGAAACTGTGAGCATCCTGCACGTAATACATAATGTCCGTCCAGCCCTCCAGGGAGATGACCTGCAACAAACAATCAAAAGCATTTTTAGCGTAATTAGCAGTAACAGCAGTAGCGCGACTCTCTCTCTCTCTCTCTCTCTTACACTCTGTCTGCCAAAGTTCAACAATTTTCGTTACATTTGGGAGATTTTTTTTTTGTATTTTGTACCACGTCACGTATGCGTAATATTCCATTCAGTCGTGTCGTTATATGTTAGTAGACAGTGTGTCCACCACTGTCTGAGTCTCACAGCTGGTTTAATGCGTATTTGATTTGTGTTTAATTGCACTGCCTTTCACACCGCACCGCACTCCCTCCCCTAGCACTCCCAGCCCCCTATGGTCTATCTAACGTTTTGGCTGCTGGCTTTTGCTTTTGCCTTCGATTCCCATATGATTTAAGCAAATTGCCGAAATCGAAAACGAAAACGAAAATCGAAGTCACAAATCAAATGCGGCCACAAAATTGCCGACAGTTATGTGTGAATGTTGAAACGAGAAGGAGTTAGAAGTTAGAAGCAGAGTGAAAGAGTGAGAGAGAGAGAGAGAAAATAGAATAGTGAAAAAGCAAAGATAGAAAACTATTTATTAATGCAGATACTTTTATACATCTACCATATTTATGTATGTTATCTATCTATGCTTTGGCTAGTTGTAACTACATATACATATACATATACATATACATATGCATATACATATACATATACATATACATATACATATACATAATTCTCTTTTATGATTCACAGCTGATTAAGTTACTTTCATTTACTCTGTTTTTGCTATCCTTATATCACTATATGTATCTTTTAACTGTATCTTCAAAGAGTATCCTGTAAATATATGTTCTAACAGTATCTTGGAAATGTATTTTCGCGCTTTATCTTCTCACTGTATCTTCTCAATGAATCTTCGAAATGTATCTCTTAACTGTATAGTCTCTCTGTATGTTTTTCAAATCTTTTAAATGTATCTTTTTATAGTTCCTTTTATATAAAAATTTATCTTCTAAATGTATCTTTTAAAAGTTTTTAAAAGTTAATATTAAATGTGTTTTCTTATACATATATCTTTTATCTGTGTCCTTGAAATGTATCTTTAAAACGTTTCTCCAAAATGTTTCTCTAAAATATATCTTTAAAATTTTCGAATAACATTTTGCTAATTGCATTTTTTCTAAATGTATCTGCGCTCTGTATCTTCTATATGTATATTTACAAGGATGCTTTAACTGTAAATTTTAAAGGTATCTTTTAAATACATCTTTTGTATATGTATCTTCTCATTGTATCTTCGAAATGTATCTTTAAAATATAACTTTTCCAAGTATCTTCTAAATGTATTCAACAATTGTATCCTATCACTGTATCTTTAAGCTATATTTAAAATCCTCAAAATGTATCTTTTACATATATCTTTTAACTGTATCCTTTCAATTTATCTCCAAAAAGTATCTCCAAAAAGTATTCCCAAAATGTATCTTTTAATTGGTATCTTCTCAATGTAACTTTTAGCTATATTTTCAACGTATATCTTCGAAATGTATCTTCTAAATATAACTTCTCAAAGTATCTTCGAAATGAATTTTGTAATTGTATCCTATCACTGTATCTTTTAGCTATATTTATAAGTGTATTTTCTAAATGTATCTTCTCACTTTATCTTTGATATGTATCTCTGAAATGTATCTTTTAACTGTGTATCTTTACAAAGTTCCTTGAAATGTATACTCTAAATGTATCTTATAATTGTATCTTTTACATGTATCGTCTAACTAAATCTTCTCACAATATATCCTCGAAATATATCCTCCAAATGCATCTTCCTAATATATCTCCAAATCTATCTTCCTAATATATCTCCAAAATATATCTCCTAAATGTATCTTCCAAATGTTTCTTCCAAATGTATCTTCTACATGTATCGTCTAACTAAATCTTCTCACAATATATTCTCCAAATCTATCTTCCTAATATATCTCCAAAATATATTTCCAAAATATATCTCCTTAATGTATCTACTAAATGTATCTTCCAAATGTATCTTCTACATGTATCGTCTAACAAAGCCACCAATAATAAATTATCCTGCATCTCCAATTATATCCTGTATCCTTATATTCTATCCTCTTTAACTATATTTTGCATCATTATGTCTTATAATTTGTAGCTTCATCTTCTATTTCATATTTCTCACATCTGCTAAAACTAAAGTTATTTCACAAGCATTATCACATTTAACGAATATTATTGTATGTCAACTGACTTTTAATTGTTTTGTTTTCTGTTATCATTCTGGAAAATGTTAATATTACTATTTGACATCCTTGCTGTGAATTATGAAACTATGCAGAAAGTTCGAAAAAGTAATTTCTTAATTTTCAAAGTGATTTAATCAATCAATAATGTTATTATTTTGCCTATTTGCCAATTTGGCTTTGGCCACGTCTGCTGCTGCTGTTGCTGTTATTGTTGTTGTTGTTGCCCTGCAGCAGCCTGACATAGACATACTAATTCCACATTGCGCATACGCCGCATATGCCATAGAGATAGATATGCCGCATAGTGTCATGGCATGTCGGAAAGGAGCGACATTGGCTGTGGATCAAAATAGTCCATGGAAGTTTGTTGTGAACCTTGTGCTGCTCTATGCAAATTGGCAGCTGCTGTTGTTGTATTGTTTGTTGTTTTAATGAAAGCGATGCCAAAAGTGGCAGCTGCCACCGCAAGTTGACAGCAGCTGAGCAGCAAATTAACATGCAACTTTGTCACTGTCAAGCGCATGGTATGGTTGCAGGGTGCAGGGTGCAGAGTGCAGAGGCAGACAGTGGCGAGTCAAGGCTAACACTATGATGAAGAGGTGTAGAATGTTAGCAGGGTCAGAATCAGTGTCTGAAGTTAGACACAGAGTCAAAGTTTCTGTTAGCTCTACAAGTCTGCGAATCTGTGACGCTCATTGTGTGTCAATGTGTTGTCATTGTTATTTGTTTAACCAAAAAGTTGTTCAGCTAATTGTTGCACAACACTTGATGCTCAGTAATCGGTAATCGGTAATCGGTATTTGTTACTTACCAGAAAAATGGCCACCCATGCCATGCCAATGTTATCGAATGATATTGTACCCTGAAATGGATTCTCAAAACTCTGTCGACATGTTGTATAATATTGATTCCAGTTAACGCATGAAGTATTCGTTGGTTCATTCAAATCCAATAGTTTAGCTTCCTCTATTAAATATAGTTCGATAATATATTAGTACAGTTATGTACAGTTATATATATGTATATTACAGTTATATATATATATATTTGCTCATCTCTGCTTTCGCTATCAATTTCTTATAGTTCTAACTACTTTTTGTCGAGTTATGAAAGTTTAACTTGTTGGCAAAAAGGAAATAGGGAAAATGGAGGAAGTCAGGGATGTATGGGAGCTAAGGGGGCAATGGGAGGGGAGAGTGTGAAAGTCAAGCGGCATGCAAAAGCAATTAAAAGTGCCATCAAAATTTGATTAACACGCGCCGTTTGCACTTCATTTAGCTTGAAAAGTGAGCAAAACTTTCACTTTCACTTGGACTTTCACTTTCACTTTCACTTTGAGTTGTGACTTGGCAAATTGAAGTTGACAATTGGACATGAAGTTGGCGTAGAAGTTGAACTTAGACTTGGAGTTGAAGTTGAAATTGAAGTTGTAATTGCAATTGATATTGGAGTTGAAGATTGAGCATTAAGTGGAAGGGAGAATATTGCGATAATTGCGACCTTGGAGATTGTAATATTTTCATATAAAGGATGAGATCAATATTCAAATTGGTGATTGGGATGAAGGCTAGGATAAAAGCTGGAGATTGAGATAACGACTGTGCTTGGAGATAAGGATAAACCTTGAAATGAAGGCTAGGATGTAGAATGAGATTAAGATTTAGCTTAAGGATTGGAATGAAGATTGATATAAAGGTTGTGCTCAACATTCAGATTGGAGATTGGAATGAAGATTTATATGAAGGCTAGGATGAAGGATAAAGATGAAGTTTGAAGATTGGAATGAAGATTGATATGAAGGATGAAGGCTAGGATGAAGGATGAAGATGAATTTTAATTGTGATAATGATTTGATATAAAGGTTAGGATCAACATTTAGATTGGAGTTTGAGATAAAGACTCAGCTTAGATATTAGGATGAAGACTAAATTGACGGCTAGGATAAATATTGAGATTAAGATGTAGCTTGGAGATTGGAATGAAATTTGAGAATGAAGACTAGGATGAAGATTGAATTTGGATTTTGGGGATGCAGATTGATATGATGGCTGAGACTGACATTCTGGTTGAAGAGTGGAATGAAAATTGGGGATCAACATTGAAATTGGAGATTATGCATTGTCATGTAGATTAAGCTTGGATTTTGCGATAAGGAATGAAATGAAACTTGACATAAAAATTGATTGACATGAAGATTGACAAGTTTGTAATTGATATTGAGATGGAGATAGACTTACCGTTGCAGACGAGTGAGCCAATGCGATAAGGTGGAAAATTGCCACAGAGATGCATGCCCGAATCTTCAGGCGTTGAGCAGATATAGTCCTGATCCTTGGAGAATTCATAATATTGCGAGAGGCTGCATTTCAAGCACAAAAATTATGCGAAAGAGAATTGTTTCGGGATGCATTTGATTAAAATCAAGTTGAAAATCCAGACAGACAGACAGACAGATAAATAGATAGATAAAAAAGAAGAGAGAGAAAGAAGAGACAGTAGAACAGAAAGAAAAAGAAAGACAGAGAAAGAAAGAGAAAGAGAGAGCAATAGAAATAGAAAGAAACAGAGAGAAGATAGATAAAGGAAGAATAGAGAAGGAAAGATAAAGATAAAAGCCAGAGAGAAAGCGAGAGAAAGAGAGAGAGAGAGAGAGCATAAAAAGAGTTTTATAAAAATTAACAATATTCATATAAAAATATTCCGTATAATTTGTCATTTAATACGTAGAGCAAATGCCACATTTACATACATGGACAACTCGATATTGATAGACAAAGAGTGAGTGAGATAGACATAGTGTATGACAAAAATAATTTTTGATAATTTTTTTGTTGTTTTTTTTTTTTTTCGTATGAAAAATTTTGGTGCAAAATTTTTTTTTGTTTAATTTGAAAATTTTGTTTATGTCTGCGAGAGACATATGAGAAAACATTCCACTAATGAGTGACTGAGACAGCGAAACATAAAGAGAGAGACAGAGAGACAGCCAATCGATAGCTAATGTGCGATATATATTTATCCAATTTTAATCCAATACAAATGTGAGAAAGAGAGAGAGAATTATGTTAAATTTAAGTGAAACACCAAGAGAATGTGAAAGAGATAGCTAGCGAGCGTGTCGTGTGAGAGTGAGCGAGAGAGCGAGAGCGACAGAGCGAAAGCGACAGATAGAAAGAGAGGCAGTGAGCTTTAAGCTTCTAAGAGATAGATAGAGAGAGAGAGAGAGAGAAACTTGGAAGATTTCCGGAAGCGATCCGCAAAGCAAAGCTTGTGGATCTTGCAAAAGATCGTAAAGCAAGAAAAGCTTTTAGTGTAAACTTGTGAGAAAGCATCAGATGGAAAGCTTATAAAAGCATAGTGAGAGTAGCATAAAAGCAGAGAGCAAGTGAGACTGAGAGAGGGAGAGAGAAAGAGAGAGAGAGTGAGAGAAACTGTAAATGTTTATAGTTGAAGCTTAAATTAGATCACAGAACGTGCGCTGCTCAGGCGCAATACAACGCAGTAAGTGCAATTGAGAGTGAGACAAAGAGAGAGAGAGAGAGAGAGAGAGCGAGCGAGCGAACAAAATGGCGACTAAGTCACCGTTAAACGTTACACGCATTAAAAACGAAACGAGAAATGAAGAACGTGAAGTGCGTCACTCAAAAGAAACAGCCACAAAAATTAAGCCGTAACACTTGGAAAATTAAGAAGAAAAAAAAAACACAAAAATAACAAAAAAAAAAAAAAAACAGCAATGGCAACAAAAAATGTGCAAGAAAAAAAAAAATGGCGCTAAGAGAATGAAGCTGAGTACAAGGAAAAGCAGAAGAAGAAGAAGACGACGACGACGTTATGGCAAAGCAATTTAAATTAAACGCATGGACGAAGGGTCGCAGCACGCGCGCCGACAAGGGGCTGGCTGGGGGGGGGGGGGCAGCACAAAAAATGTCAACGTAAATGTATGTGTGTGTGTGTGTGTGTATGTTTAAGGTGTGCTGCTGAGAGTGTGTGTGTATATATGTGTGTGTGTGACAATAAAATGTGTTTAATATGCACGTGCGCGCACCACGCAAAAAAAAAAAACCCAAAAAAAAGTGAGAGAAAAAAATTTAAAAAAAAAAAACAGAAAAAATTAAAAAAAATAAAAAAAAAAGTCTTGCAACAATTTGTGCAAAACTTTTTATGAAGCACTGTGCACTGTGAGTGTATGTGAGTATGTATGAGTATGTATGAGTATGTATGAGTATGTATGAGTATGTATGAGTGTGTGAGTGTATGAGTGTCGAGTATGTAATGTGACTTTAATTTTGATTATTTGTTGTTGTTCTTCTTGTTCTTGTTGTTATTTTTTTTGTAGTTGTTGTTGTTATTTTTGTTGTTGATTTGTTGTTGCACGTTGGATAAGCAAGGGGGGAGGGGGCAAAATATATATATATCTTTAAGGATTACTTAGGGCTTTGGGGCAAAGTTGGAAAGGTGTGGAATGGGGCAGCTTTAAATACCTTTGCAATAGAAACTGATGGTTTTTCCTGTAAAAAGAGTTGAGCTTACAAAAGATACAGAGAAATATACAAACACACACACACACAAAAACACACAGCACTTGTGTGTGTGTCTGTCTGTGTGTATGTATATAAAAATAGAGTAAAGTGTTTGTGCTGCATTTGGGGGGGTGTGTGCGAGTGTAAAATCAAACACAACAATAATTTGCTTGCCAAGGGAAATTGCTTGAGTTTTTTTTTTTTTTTTATGCTAGGGTTGCGCTATAGAAAACATCATAAACAAGTCTTTGTGTCTCAGTGTATGCGTGTGTGTGTGTGTGTGTGTGTTGTGGCTAATTGGTGTGTTTGTTGTAGAGAGAAAGATAGAAAGATTTTGCGTGTTTGTATGTGTAACGCTTCTTGAAGTCAATTTCCCCAAACACAATATCAAAAAAAAAGAAGGAAAATAAAGAAAACTATAATCATACTAATATATACCCTGCATACTGTATATATTATAATATAAAATGTGGGCGTGGCATTTGAACTTATACTATGCGCAAAATATTAAGCAACTTATATGCCAAATTTGATAGCTCTAGCTTTCATAGCTTATGAGATTTATGCAGAGAAAACGTTGAATCATTTGTAAAAACTTCAAATACCTTTTGTTTTTTTTAGTCATTTACGCTGAGTGCAGGGTATAAAAAACACTGCTCAAAAAAAAAAAAAAATGGAAACAAACAAACTAAAATCTAAGCAAAGAAAACAGACGTGAAAATGAAAACTGAAACAGAAAAACAAATTTACACACAGACACACACAAACACAAATAGAAGCAACACAACAGCAAGTCTAGAAAACATTTGAAAAAAAAGGAAATAAAAAAAAAACAAGCACAAAAAAAATGTTAACAAATTTTTTTGTGTGTTATTGTTGTAGAAGTTCAAGTTTGGGGCTAAAAACTGTTGCTAAAACATTTACGAGAAGTACGTAAAAAAAAACAAAGGAATAAAGCTAGAGACGACGAGAGTTTACAAATAGAAATACAAATAGAAATAGAAATAGAAATAGAAATAGAAATACGAATAGTAACAGGAATGTGAATATTATTATTATTATTATTATTATTATTATTACGAGTACATGTATAAGGATTTCACTAGCTGCACACATACACATACACACACACTCACACACAGATATAAACAGCTAAATAATAATAAGAGAAGAAAAAATAAAAAAAAAAATAAAACACATTACGAGTAACTAGAGTATCACTGCTATTGTGTGCGACTAGTGTGTTGTGGTTTTTTTTTTTAGTGTAGCTCTATTTGTCTTTGTGTGTGTGTGTGTGTGTGTGTGAGTGTGTGAGTGT
The DNA here is from genome assembly GCA_037044475.1 of Zaprionus obscuricornis. Taxonomy (NCBI): domain Eukaryota; kingdom Metazoa; phylum Arthropoda; class Insecta; order Diptera; family Drosophilidae; genus Zaprionus; species Zaprionus obscuricornis. The sequence goes on from JBAMBR010006935.1 coordinate 19,047, forward strand.
TCATTTTAATGTGTCTTGTGTTTTGTGTGAAACATTTAAAATACGTTTTGGGAGTTGTTCGACTGATGCTGAAGTCAAGTCAGAAACGACGTGAAAGTAACGAGAAACAGTCATAAACAACGAGTAGTAATGAAAACGAGTAAAAAGCATGAGAAGTATATGAGAAGTAACGAGAGAGAGTAAGAGAGAGTAGAAAGTGACGAGAGCGCATTAGAAGTATATGAGAAGTAACGAGAGAGAGAGAGAGAGAGTAAAAAGCGACGAGAGCTCAATAGCTCAGTAGCGATAGTTTGCCTTTTCACTTGGTGGTAAAGTAACGAGTAATAAAGTGGCGAGTAACGAATGTTACGATGCGAGAAAGTAACGATAAGTGGCAACTTAAGCAACGAGTCAATATGTGTGGCGAACGAGTAAAACTTGAAGCGACGAGATAATATATTACTCGTAAATTTAGCGATTTGCCAAGTGTACATTTGTTACTTTTCTTACTCGTTGAGTAGATTAAAAATGTGCAATAAATGTACCGAGTAAAACTTGAAGCGACAAGAGAATTTAAGTTTTAGGTATTACTTTTGTATCTATCGGTATTTTTCTTACTCGTTGAGTAGGTTAAAAATGTGCAATAAATGTAACGAGTAACACTTGAAGCGACGAGAGAATTTAAGTTTTAGGTATTACTCTCATATTATCGGTATTTTTCTTACTCGTTGAGTAGGTTAAAAATGTGCAATAAATGTAACGAGTAAAACTTGAAGCGTCGAGAATTTAGTTTTAAGTATTATCCTCATATTATCGTTACTTTTCTTACTCGTTGAGTAGATTAAAAATGTGCAATAAATGTACCGAGCAAAATTTGAAGAGACGAGAGAATTAATTTTTGATATTACCTTCACGCACTCGTAAATTACACTATGGGCGTTACTTTCCTTAGTCGGTGAGTAGATCAGAAACGAGTAACGAGTAAAACTTGAAACGACGAGAGAATTTAAGTTTTTAGGTATTACCTTCGTAAATTAAACTATTTGCCTAATGCATAATCCTTACTTTTCTTACTCGTTACTTTCCTTACTCGTTACTCACATTACTCGTTGCTTTCATTAATCGTTACTTTATTTATTCTTTTCTCTCGTTACTCGTTACTCTACTTCCCAGCATATTTCTAAACTCGCATTTTCAATTAAAATTCGTTGCATTTACTTAATTTCTTTCTCTTCAACGTCATTTACGACTTCTGCTAAGCATCGGACCATTAAGTGTGAAGATTAACTAGATATTTCAGTGTTGCATAATGTAAAAAAGTTACGTTATAGTTGTACTATTTGTTATTGTTTTGCTGTTTGTTTCGTTTTTGCTGTTGTTGTTGTTGATATAGAGTTAAAAACTAGTTTTATAGTCTATATATATATATATATATATAGTATAAGTATTCAGATAGTACACATATCTATGTAGTTTAAAGTATTGAGTAAGTTTTTATATTGTAGTATATATTTTTTTTATATATATATATATTTATCTGCGAATATTACTTATAAAGTGTACGAGAGAGATAGATAAACAGAGAGAGAGAGAGAGAGAGAGAGAGAGAGAGAGAGAGAGGAAATTAGGAAAGAAACCTAAAGTGAAAATGTTGGTTTCCGTTAATTTAAGTTTACAACATTTATAAGAAACGATAGTAAAGGATTTTGGATTATACTAGATTTGATTTTAGCTAGAAAGAGATGGGAAGACAGACGGTGTGTGTGTGAGGGAAAGAGAGCGAGCTATATATTAGCTAGAAGAGCATTGAGTGCTACCGATGAGCACAGTGCATTGCTTAATGATTAACCCCAAAGGGTTAGTCGCAAGCGAAAGGGTCAAAAGTTAGAAAAAAAGTGTATTCTAAGAGAAAGGGAGAGAGAGAGAGAGAGAGAGAGCACTAGAGGAGTGTGTGTGATCAGGAGAGGAAAATTGTGTGCTTGCGATGAGTGTTAGCATCGCTAAAAGTTTTCATTTAGTGTGCGAGCGAGCGCATATATATATATAGTATATGTAGAGGAAATATATATAGAACTAGTGTTAGTTAAATAGAGAGAGAGAGAGAGATAGAGAGATAGAGAGCACGTTAGAGGGAGCTATACATCTAGTAGACGACTAGGAAAATTATTTATTTTGTATGTGTTGTTGTTGTTGTGTTGTAATTACTAAAACAGCGTTTTTTATTTTAGTATTTTTTGCAGTATTTTTCCAGTATTTTTAATTAGTATTTTTTTTTGGTATTTTTTAGTATTTTTTTTTTTAGTATTTTTTTTAGTATTTTTTCAGTATTTTTTCAGTATTTTTTCAGTATTTTTTTCAGTATTTTTTTCAGTATTTTTTTTTAGTATTTTTTCAGTATTTTTTTTTTAGTATTTTTTCAGTATTTTTTTTTTTTGTATATATTTTTTTTGGAGTTTATATATATATTCAAAGTATATTTTGTATTTTGTGTTTTTTTTTATTCGTGTGGTGGGGTGTAGGTAAAATAGTAGACACAATAAGAGTAAGAGTTTTTTGAAGTGGGGGACAAAAAAATAAATCATTTTATCTTACGAGTTAACACGGACTCGAACTCTGTACACTTCAGGAAGTTCCCTGTAAACAAAAAATTTGTTCGCGGTATGATTTTTGTTTTGGTTTTAGTATTTTTCACTTGTTAAATTCATTTAGTTTTTCTTTGTTTTTTTTTTTTTTTTTTTTTGTTTTGTTGTCAACTGCAACAAATTTGCAAATTGACACAAAGAAAAGATATTGAAATAAAAATGAAAAAGTTAACGGAAAATAATGGAAAACCAGAAAAAATCAAAGGAAAATAGAGAAAAATAATTTTTAAAATTTTTGTTTTTTTGGATTTTGAAAATAATACGTAAAGAAAGTTTGGAAAATTTTTTTTTTGAATTTTTTTTCTTTTCATATTTTTGTTATTTTATTTTGAACAACATTTTTTTTTTTCAGAGTTTCGCATTTCTTCATCACTTGGCTGCCAATATATTTTTTTTTTATTTTTTAGAATTTTTAAATAATAGAGAAATATTTTTTTTTGTAAAGTTTTTCAACTACGACAACAAAAAAAAAAAAAATATACATATATATATATTGAATAAAAATAATAAAATAAAAATGTTGTAAAAATTGAGATAGAAATATAGAATTTTTATATTTTTGTAAATATATAGAGAATAAATATTGGGCTTATATTTGTAATATATAGTTTCAGCTTGTTTGTTGTTCGTGTTGTTGTAGTTGTAGTTGTAGTTATAGTTGTAATTGTTGTTTTTGTAGATGTTGCTGGTAGTTGTACTTGTTGTTTTGTAACTGTTGCTGTTTGTTGTTCTTGTTGTTTGTTGTTGTGACGACTGTTGCTTTTGTTATTGACTCTGTTGTTATTGTTGCTGTTGTTGTTATTGTTACACTTGATATTGTTGTTGGTCTGTTGTCTGCACAGCAGAAACAAAAATGTTGAACAAAAGTAGAAAAAGACTCAAAAAAAAAAGTAAAAATAAATAAATGAAAAAAAAGCATAAAAAAAACGAGGAGCTCGCTTTTTGCTCCTTTCTTATATTGTTGTTGTTATTGTTGTAGCTACTGTAGTTGTTGCTATTGTTGTTGTTGTTGCTACTACTACTGTTGTTGTTGTTGTTGTTGAATATGCTTGTTAAATATAAATTGCTGCTAAACGGGCGAATGATTCACGCCGTGTTGCCACAGCTGTTGCACATGACACTCTACAAGGTGTACATATTGTTTGCCTATGTGTGTGTATGTGTGTGTATGTGTTTATGTGTCTATGTGTGTGTCTGTGTTTTGTGCAGCTTGTGTGCAGTAAATATACATGATTCAAAGTGTAAATGAAAATCGCAGACGCGAAAAACTCACAAGAAAAATTTACAATTTACACAAAATATAAAAATATATTTAAAGAATTGCGACAATATTTTTATATGCTTGCAAGGGAATATTAATTTTAATCAGATATTCTCTATCTACATATATGGTATATCCTATAGCTGCCACAGACGCGATGCTTGAAAAATTAAGTCTTTGTATTAAGAACTTCTTTGTATATCTGGATGTAGGATCGCTAGTAAATTTGATGTGTGTATGAAAAATTATTTTGTTTTTTAAGCTATCTGTTTAAAGTTGTCCAGATTTAAGTATATTATAATAAGACATATGTGTGTCAAATTTGGTCCAAATCGGACAGTTATATCATATAGTTGCCATAGACAGGACCACTAGAAAATTCGTTTTTTGTGTGAATAATTATTTCGTTTTATAAAATCTCTGCTTAAAACTGTCACGATTTACATATCCTATAATAAGGTGTATATATTTCAAATTTGATCCAAGTCCAACAACTGTTTCATATAGTTTCCATAGACAGGACCACCAGCAAATTAGTTTTTTGTGTGCATAATTATTTTAATATTCAAACGATCTGCCTAAAACTCTCGGGATTTAAATATAATACAGTAAGACATGTGTCCGTCAAATTCGATCCAAATTGGACAGTTATATCATATAGTTGCCATAGACAGGACCACTAGAAAATTGGTCTTTTGTACGAATAATTATTTTGTTTTATAAAATCTCTGCTTAAAACTGTCAGGATTTACGTATCCTATACTAAGACATACATTTTTCAAATTTGATCCAAATTGGATAACTATATCATATAGTTGCCATAGACAGGACCACTTAGGACCAAATTAGGTCTTTGTACGAATAACTTTTCTCTTCCGTTTAAGACTTTTAAATTTAAAATATGGATTAGAAGACAGACACATGTCTGCTAGAACTAATCCAAATCTAGCAACTACAGGAAAAATTAATCTAAAATTATAATTTATGTATTTTTCTTTTCTCTACAATTTGCAAAGCGTGTTAAATATTCGACACTCCAAAAAATAATACTACTTTCTTTATATACTTTTTGCTAAAATCTTTTGCCTTTTGCAGGTTGTGTGCGGGCACAAATTGAATGTCAATAAATGTAAATTTAAAAATTTTGGATTTGAAAGGTAAAAAGAAAAAAATTGAAAATTATTCTCGTGAAATTGCAAGCAAAGTTAAATCGAACCTTTATACGTGATTATAGCAACAAATATATATACAAACATTTTTTTATATTATTTATTTATTTTTTTTAACTTTATTTTCTCACATATGAAATAATGTTATTGTTGTTCTTGTTGTTGTTGCTCTATCAATGAACAAAAATATTGTGTGTGTGAATGTTATTGAAAAGTAAATACACAAAAAAAAATATATATATTTATTTTTTTTTTTGCTCAATTCATTTGCATTGCAATGATGCGAAATTCATTCTTCACACCATGATGAAAGAAACATAAAAAATAAAAAAAAAAAAAACGAATGCAATAAAAAAATATGCAAACAATTTTTGCAACAACTTTGAAAAAACACGAATTTAATGCGAGCGACAATTGCAGTTGCGATAAAAAATATAAAAAAAAAAATTATGAAAATAATAACGAAAAATGTAACAGTGTCTGCAGAGAGTCATGGCCCGCGGGGTTGGGTAGTGTGTTTTATTGGAAGTTGTGAAATTTGCATTGCCAGCGAATTATTTACAATAATTATGCAAATCACGTTTATATAGAGAGTAGAGCTGGGCCTGTGACAGGTATATGGAAAGGATAGAGAGTGGAGGCGGCGGGGGTTGGGGGAGTTGGTGTTGGAGCGGTTGAAATTAACACCTAAAAGTTTTTTTTTTTTTTGCCTATTTTCTGGTAATAATTGTAGCTACAATTTTATTATATACATTTTTATTTTCATATTGTTCTTGTTCTTGTTGCTGTTGTGCATGCAAAATAAATCGATTAACGATAACACAACAAAATAATAGTCAGCGCTGCATCAACAATTTCTGCTTTGATTTTGCATTACTTGGCAAATTAAACAAAAAAAAAAAAGAGACGAAAAGCATAAAAATGGCAACAAACTTGAAAATTTTCTTCTAAAACTAAGAAATAATTTATGCAAATTTTTTTTGTTGCCTACTTTTTGGAGCGTAACATACTCTGCATATGCGTGTAGATGTGTGCGTGTGTGTGTGTGAGTAAGTGTTGTGGTTAAGTGCTGACGTCATTGCCATAATGATAAATGATTGTATTTTTGCCAAGTTGAAGTTGCCACAAAATGTGTGGCACAGACTGCTATAGCTTTGCAGCTACAATGAATATAAGTGACATGACGCGACGCATCTCAAATCTTTCCATTGTATGCTGCATTGTCAATTGTGAAAACGTCTGTCAATGTCTGCTACTCAACAATTAATGTTCGAGAATGGCAAGCAGATGATTTGCTTTTGGTTTTTGCAGTAACTGCTATCTCACTCTTACTCTTGTCAGGCAACACTCATCACTGTCGTCGTCGTCGTCGATTGTCAGTTTCTTTAGAAATTTAGTTAAATTTTGCATGCAGCGAGCAGCGAGCAGCGAACTGTCAAGTGAAGAGCAGTGCTCGCACTTTTGGCGGCAGAACGTTGTCAATTTTGCTTAGCGCTGATTTCTGCAATTTCATTTTTTTATTATCAAGCTTCAATTGACACTTGACGTTTGACTAATGCTTTTGAGCATTTTTTACTTGCAACACTGTTTGTGTCACTTGCGGCTAGTTATTGTGATGGTGATGCAACTGTAGCTGAAAGTCTGTGGCAACTTCATCAAATTTGACGGGCAGCTATTGCATTTGCTATGCAAATTGCCAGCAGCAGCAGCAGCTGCCGTAGCAGCAGTGTTGGTGTGTGTGTGTGTGTGACTGACAGTTGCGGTGGGGTGTGGCTGTGAGTTGTGAGCTGTGAGCTGTGAGCTGTCAGTGGCATGGGCCAAAAATCAAAAGCGTAAAAAGCAAAAAAAAAAAAATAATATACATGAATCAGCAGTCAGAGGCAGCCCAAAGTGAGAGAAGGAGCGAAAGAGAGAGAGACAGAGAGAGAGAGTGTGAAAGCGAAATGTGGTTGGGTAAATAGCAAGACAGAGAGGTAAACAAAGCGTGTGAGAGAGAGAGAGAGAGAGAGAGAGAAAGAGAGAGCAAGAGACAGTGGGAACTTTTAAAGCCTTTAAAATGAGCTAAGCAGCTATCAAAAATCAAAGCCAAACGTTTTTTTTTTTTCAAAAAATAAAAAATTATTTCAAAATAAATTTTAAATAAAAAATATGCAAAAATTCAAAAAAAAAAGCTGCAAAATTTTTTCAGAATTTCATTGCATGAAGTATAAAAATATTTGAAATATTGTTGAATTTTTACATAAAATTCATGCAATGAAAAAAATTTTTGCAGCTTGTTCAACAAATAAGATGAGAAAAACGAAGCAGTAACTGAAAATTTCATATACAAAGTAAGTATATATATCATATATATGTCGTATAAATCGTAAGTAATATATATATAAAATAGAAATTTCTTTATCGCCCGCAGACATAGACAAACACTTGTAATTCTTTTTGGTCAATTTCAGTGAATCGTCCGATTTGACCGACACAACAAACAATGAAACCAAACATAAAATCAAATAAAATAAAACAGAAAAAATAGCAAAACAAATTGAAAAGAAGAAGAAGAAGAAGTAGAATTCTTTATAATACTAAAAGCCAAACGTAGTTTTCTTCATCTTCATCTTCATCTTCATTTTCATCTTCTTCTTTTCATTTTGTTATATCGATCGAATATGTCACGATCACTATTACTTACGTTATGGGATATATCATGCCATCGGGTGGCTCCAATCTGCAACGTTGCCTCAGTATACCTTGCCACAGTTGCACACCAATGATGCCAAAGATGAAAAATACAAAGAAACATAGCAGCAAAACATTTCCCAACATGGGCAAAGTATCAAGTAATAACATCACCAAAATTCGCATACCTACATTTAGAGAGAGAGAGAGTGAGAGAGAAATTAATAACAGTAAACATTTAATATTAACTATTAAGTTTACTTACTCGGTATGCGATTGATAGCACGTAATGGTCGCAATACACGTATCGTACGTATTGCCGTCAAATTTAAATTCTCCACATGCATCACATACTCCAGCAGACCGGCGAGTACAATAAAGAAATCCAAGCGATTCCATGAGTCGGCCAAATATGTATTCTTACCACACATTCCCATTGCAACCATTTTGATGGTCATCTCCAATGCAAAGAAGGCGAAGATGATATCATCAAATATCTATAGAAAGTAAAAGGATTTAAGATCAAATTATGTGAAAAAAGTTTGTAGGAATTTTCATTTATCTTTAATTTTTAGTTGATTTTTCTCTCGTCTCGTTTCTAACTAACTTTAAGCATTCGACACGCATCACATATAGATTCTCATTTATCTAGTCCTTCGGCATTTTACACTCATTACTTTTATCTCGATTGTCATCGGTCAGTCCTTCGTCATTCTTCACTCGTTACTCGTCATTTGTTACATGGCACTCGATATCTGGTACTTGTTACTTTTCCATCGTTACTTTTATTCACTTTTTGTTACTTGTCATGCGTTACTTATAGCTCGTTACTCATCACTCGTCGCTTGTTACTCGTCACTAGTTACTCGTTACTCGACACTACAGTTCTGTTTCGTTACTCGTCTAGTCATTTCTCCCATCGTCACTTGTTAATCGTTCTCGCCACTCGACACTTGTTACTCATCATTTGTCTCTCGTTACTCGTCACTCGTTACAAGTCACTCGTTACTCGTCGCTTGTAACTTGTCACTTGTTACTCGTTACTAGTCACTAGTTACTCGTAACTGGTTACTCGTCACTGGTTACTCGTCATTGGTTACTCGTTACTAGTTACTCGTTACTCGCCACTACAGTTCTGTTTCGTTACTCGTCTATTCATTTCTCCCATCGTCACTTGTTAATCGTTCACGTCACTTGTTACACGTCACTCATTTCTCGTCACTCGTTACTAGTCACTCGTTACTCGTCGCTTGTAACTTATCATTAGGCACTCGTCTCTTGTAACTTGTCACTTGTTATTCGTTATTCGTTACTCGTCACTAGTTACTCATCGCATGTTACTCGTCACTAGTTACTCATCGCATGTTACTCGTCACTAGTTACTCGTCAATCGTTACTTGACACTGCAGTTTTGTTTCGTTACTCGTCTAGTCATTTCTCATATTACTCCCATCGTCACTCGTTATTGCGCGCCACTCGTTGCTTGTAACTCGTTAAACTTCACTCGTCATTCACTACATGCCACTTGAGTCTTGTTTCGTTACTCATCTGATCTCTTCTAGTCTCATCTCTTATATCTCATCTCTTATATCTCATCTCTTATATCTCATCTCTGCCATCGCCACTCGTCTCATAAGACATCTTATCTCTCGTCTCTTATCTCTCGTCTCTTGTCTATTTTCTATTGTTACTAGTCGCATTTCTAGCATCTCACAGTCCATTGAAATTTTCTAACTACAAAGTTGATTTGTTTGCTTTCGCAAAGAAAAAAAAAAAAAAACTAGATAACAAAAAACTAAGAAGATGATGATGATGATGAAGAAGAAGAAGAAGACGACAAGTATCCTGTTTGGCAACTCAATTGTTTCCGTTTCCGTTTCCGTTTCATGTACATGTACATGTTCTTAATGATGAAGCTCAAAGCTTAGTTTAAGCTAAAGTTCACTTAACGTAACTGATTAGATATCATCGCTTGTGTTGTGAAAGTAAAGTAAAGTGCATGCAACATTCATTGTTTTCAACTTGTTGTCTGCTACTGCTGCTGCTTCTTCTTCTTCTTCTTCATCTGCTTCATCTGCTTCAAGTTGTCTCTTTTGCACATTTTGTGGGGCGTTTGCTAACGAGGCAAGCAAATTGTAACTGACAGTTTGGTCAAAATGAGCTGCTGCTGCTGCTTCTATTGCTGTTGCTGTGGCACTACGTGTTGCTACTACAATATGAGGCGTGGCAAGTTGAAGATACTTTTCTTTCCAATTTTTGGTTCCTTTTTTGGTTTTTCATGTCTTGTCTTGTCGCATCTCGTCTCGTCTCGTCTTGTCTTGTCTTTAGACAATGCTTACAAACAATGTCCACGTGTGTGTCTGTGTGTGTCCTCGAGTGCGACTAAGAGAGAGAGAGTGTAGTGTGTGAGTAAGACAAGCGGCGACAAAAGGCGACAGGCGAACAGTCGCTGCTCAAACAACTCTCAGCAATTTGGGCGCCACTTATGTCCTTGTCGTGCCCATTTATACCCCCCCTTTGTCTGCCCATCATCATCATCAGCAGCAGCAGCATTGGCATCATCATCATCATCTTCCTCTCTCGGCCTAAGCTTGAATGCCTTCTACTGTTTGCCGGTACAGCAATTTGACGCTGTTCTTTACACTTGGCTGCGGCTAAAATGTGTCTTCTCCCGCTACCACTGCCACTCTCTCACTCGCTCACTCTCTGTCTCTGTCTCTCATATCATTTACAAACATTTTCGCACGTTACGCTCTCAATGCTTGTGTGTAGCACTGTAATTGCCTCAAAAGTTGTCTCTGCCCCCCAAAAAAAATTGGCAACCCTCTAGCAGCTCTCATACCCAGCTACATTTTGCCTAATGAGCCGAGTTGCCTGTTTGATGTCATCAGCCAAGAGGCAGCGACAGAGACAGCGACAGTGCCAGGCAACAGGAAGTGAGCCAAAAAATTGCTTAAATAAATGAGAGTTAATGTGAAGCCAACGTTGACAGCTTGTTGTTCCAGTAGGCGACGAAAGAGTCCGACCAAATAGTCAATGGTCGGGTGTATCAGTGTTCGTGTTAGTAAATTTCTATTTACTTACCTGCAAGATGCGACAACGTGGCTTTAAGCAAGTATCATCCACACAAGGCTGATACATGCCCAATGTAATGCAGTTCAGCAAAATCACTAAAATTGAGATGCGCTCAAACCACGTGCAAAATTTCAATGTTATTCAAAGCAATCATAGTCCAAAAAAAGAAACAGGATAAAAATAATATAATATATAGTTAAGAGTTAAGGAGAAACTTGATTTTTTTGTTTGTATATGCCTGTAAAGATAGAGAGAGAGAGAGAGTGGAAGAAGGAGAGGGAGAGGGAAAGGCAGAGGCAAAACCAAAGCAACAGCCAAAAGGACTTTTAGCTTGCTTGTCGTCCCGCAATGCTCTGCTTCTCAATATTATCAACATCAATAGCTGCTTGAGTTGAACTAAAAGCACAAGGCAAAAGACAGAGCAACTGAGCGAGAAAGAGAGAGAGAGAGAGAGAGATAGAGACAGAGAGACAGTGAGTAGTAACTGTTTACCAACGCCACTAATGCGCACTCAAGTACTTGTCAACTTGGCTGCATTTCGTTTTCTCTCTCTCTCTCTCTCTCTCTGTCTACTGCTGCTCATCGACTCTTCTTCTCTGGCACTTTCTCTGCCTCTTTACTGTGCTTCGTCTTCTTCTTCTTGTCTCTTATCTGCTGCTTCTCTGCCACTGTTCTTGTTTGTTTTCTTTGGTTTCGCTTTAAGCATAAAAATGGCCAAGAAATGCCATAAATTGATGACAGCTAAACACTCACTTACTCATTCACTTACTCATTCATACACTCACTTATTTATTCATTTGCTCATTTATACACACACACACACACACACACACACACACTTATTTAATCATTCATTCATTTATTCGTTTGTTTATTCATATCATATTAAGTTTTTCGTTTTTTTCATTTATTCATTAATTCATTCATAAAATGAATGATTCATGCATTCACTTATTCATTAATACATGCATTCATTTATTCATTTCTCTTCATTTTTTTTTTTAACATTGATTCATTATTGAATGCATGCATTATACATTCATTTGGTCAAACATTCACATACTTATTCATTCATTTATATTCATATTCATTCATTCATTGAAATTTGCTGATTTTTTACTAATCGATGATGAATTTTTCCAAGAGAGAGAGAGAGAATGTATGTAAAAGAGAATAGAGAATATGGAAATTAAGCAAAAGAATGAAGAATGAAGAAAAAGTCCTAAAAAAGTCCTGAAAAAGTGAAAGAATTGGAGAAAGAACTGCAACTAAGAAAAAAGTAATTGAAAGAGCGGAAAAAAAACAAAGAAAAACTGAATGAAAAGTTGAAAAAGAAGGTAATGAAAGTCGCGAAAAATATGAGGGAAGAATATAAAAAAAAATTTAAGGAAACAGTGTTGGAAAAAATACAGGATAACTTCTTGGAATAAAGACTTTATTTGTCATCACATAAAATGTAGGCATAGAGAATGGTGAAAGAGGAACAGAGAGCGAGAGAGCGAGAGAGCGAGAGAGCGAGAGAGAGAGAGAGAGAGAGAAAGAGAGATAGAGAGAGAGAAGAGTAAAAGAGAGAGAGAGAGCGAGTGAGACTCTGAGGAAACTTGAAGAAAGGCAATAAAAGAAAAAGTTAAAAATCAAATAAAAAGAAGAAAGAAAAAAAATATATGGGGAAAATATGCAGAGAATGTCAAAGAAAGCAGTAAAAGACACTAAAGAAAATTTGATGTATGGAACTTAAAGCGAAAAGTGCAACATATGATAAAATGTTGAAAAAAAAACGAAAAATCTTTCTCTCTCTCTCTCTCTCTCTTACATACTGTCTGCAATTGCTACATTGAAAAGCAAAGACTCGCCTTTGTCTGCCTACCGCATCAGACTCTCACACTGCTCCCTCTCCACCCTTCGCGTCATATCGTCATTGCCAGCGTCACGTCTGTTACCACACGCAAGTTTTGGGATACTTTTTTTTTTTTTTGTTGCGTTAAAACAACAATTGAAGGCGCCGCGAATTTTCAATGCATAGCCAAGGCCAGCCAGAGCAGCGCAGCGCAGCGCAGAGCAGAATGGGATAAAGAGATTGGCAGTGAAGGAGGTAGAGTTGATGAAGGACTTGAAGTGTGGGAGGCTGCTTTATAACATTGAAGGACTGCGTTGCGGGCAGTGCTTAATGCATGCCAAATGCGCACCAAGGACCAATTTTTTATGGCCGCCACAATTACAGAAGAGAATGCCAGAATGCCAGGATGTTCAGGGACAAGAGAAACAGGGACACAGCACGCAGCACGCAGAAAAACATGCACAAAAACAATGCTGGGGAAATGTTTACGCTATTAACGCACAATTAAAGATAAAAACGAACAACGAGCGCGGACAATGCGAATGTAGCCGCTCTCAAAAAAAAATGAAAATAAAACTGAAACAGAAACAGAGCACAAAAAAAAAGACACACACACAGAGAAAGAGAGAGAGAGAGAGAGAGAGAGAGGAGAAAAAAAGGACAATCGTATAGTCCTTGCAATTCATTAGGATCGCCTGCAGGGGCAAAAAATCGACGGCCAAGTGGCGGTACAACAGGCTGGCAGGCAGGCAGGCAGGATGCGCAGAGGCAGCGCGGTCGAGCGGTTAAATGGGCAGCATATGCAGGTCAGGTCGACTGTGTCATAAAAACAAATGTGAAAAGCTTCGCAATACACAAAAAAAAAGAGACAGAGATAGAGACGAGAGAAAGAGACGAGAGTGGGCGTGGCATGGATGGTGAATGTGTGTTTGTCGGGTCAGGCCAGAATCGTGCTGTATAAATATTGCAGCAGCTCAAATATGCGACACTAGCAAAGCTCACACTTTCCCGTTTGCCTCTCACTCTCTTCTCACTCTCTCTCACTCTCTGTGAGGCTTCTAAAACGCTTTCACAGCTGTTGCCCAGTGGGGGCGGCTTACATTGCTATGGGATAGGCGTGGCTAGTCATGGTTGCCACTAGGCAAATGTGCGAAGAGAGGCTTTCATTATTTTTGATTTGGCGCCCAACGACAGCAGCGCAAAGGCGCAAAGGGCAGCAAAACCAACAGTAAACAAATTAAGTCGAGCGTAAAGTCGGCCAAACATAGTCGATTCTATGCCAAAGGGGGCGTGCCAAAGCACAAAGAGATCAGAGGGTGTACGACGCATGCAAGCGTTGAAAAATCGGCAACAAATTAAAAGACGCAGACAAACAGAAAAAAAAGCACAGAAAAAAAATAAAAAATACTGTGAATGGAAACGAATATTTTTGTATGAATAAACGCAACGATTCGAATGCCAATATTAAGGTAAAAAAGTGAAAGAAAGGAGAAAGGAGAGAGAGAGAGGGAGAAAGAGTGAGAGAGGGAGTAAGAGTGAGAGAAAGGAGGCAATAGCTGGCAAGTGAACGAAACTTGAGATAATTGGCAATGGAAAAAGTAAAAAATAAAAAAAAGGGAAAATAAACTCGACTGTAAGATACCCGGTAACCATGTAAGATAAAGTTGTTGTGGCGGTGAGCAAATGCTGAGAAGTAACAGAATCTTGAGATAATTGGCAAATGATAAAAGTTAAATAATAAAAAAAACCTAATAAGTTCGACTGTAAGATACCCGGTATACATGTGCTATCTGTGGCGGCGAGCAACTGCTGATAAATAAACAAAACTTCAGTTAAAAATGATAATGCCAAAAGTGAAAAGTAAGAAAAACTTTGAATTTATGATATCCGGAACTCCAAGGAATATTTGATATCTACATAATTGTCATAATTCCAGATGTTGAACATTACTATTCTGCCATAATATGCATAAATAGCTTTACAGTTTGTAACGCTTGAAATGCGATGTTTAAGTCAAAGCTCTAGCTCCTATAGTCTTGGAGATTGAGTTGTTTAAGCGGACTGCCTATAAATTTGACTGTTGGTTGCAGTTTAAGCACAGTGGGATCTGTCACGCCTCTTTTGCTTGTTTTACATAACAAATTTTGTATTCATATAAAACTCATTATACCCGCTTAACATTAAGTTTGCTTGGTATACTTGACTATTGAATTTGCCTTTGCGCTTTTATTTTTGCCTACTGTCACTTATTGTGCCTATAATAGACTCCCACTACACTTCCCCCCCCAACCCATTATAGCAGCTACTTGAAATAACTGTAAAAATTGTGTAAACAATTTCAAGTTTCATCTTAAGCTACAAATGCAAAACAAACAATTGGGTAAAAAAAAAATGCCTGAAAAATCAAGTGAAAGTCAAGTGAATTGTATGTAATCTATATTCCCTTCGCGCATCATATTCCCCTCTCTCTCTCTCTCTCTACACAGACAGTGTTGATTGAGTGGATTACATTGGTTTCTGTGCTAATGCGCACATTGACAGGCATTTTACAGGCGCATTAACGTATCTCTCCAAGGGATTCCAGGCCACTGACCAAACAAAAATCCAAAGATAATAATAAATGAAGTTGAAGTAAATAAAATTGATAAACGATTCTTATAGATTACAATTTTATATATGTTATAGTTGAGTGATCTAGCTGGGGTGGGGGAGGGGGGGGGGGGTCTTTAAATTATATATAATTTCTAATATTCAGTAGTGAATATGCAAAAAATTTTGCAAGTATAGCTAGAGAACTGAGATAAAAAGAGATAGAGTACAAAATAAGCGAAAGTTGATAAAGTTAAAGGAAGAAGTGATGAAAGTTAAACAGAGGCAATAATTGATGAAAATAGTGATAGAAAAATTGAAGGATACAGTTTTGGAGAAAGTAAAATTTCTTTCATTATTTTTTGGATGAAGTGCAGGACAAAACCGAAAGTTGATAAAGTCAGAAGATGAAGTGATAAAAGCTAAACAGAGGCAGGAATTAATGAAAATAATGCTAGAAAAATTGAAGGATACAGTTTTGGAGAAAGTAGAATTTCTTTCATTATTTTTTGGATGAAGTGCAGGAAAAGTTCTTTTTCCATTGCATAGACTGTAGAGAGCGAGAGAAGCAAAATACAGCTGCTAGTATTTAGCAGTAACTATATCAAAATACATAAGTATAGCTAGAAAACTAAGAGAGAGAGAGAGAGAGAGAGAGAGAGATAGAGCAAGAAAGAGAAGGCAAGTTACTTAAGCGACCTGTTGAAGCTATAGCTGCAGGCATGTGTAATGAATCCCAAGCACGTGTTAAACGTAGAGCTTATAGAGAGCGGCAGTGAGTGAGGGAGAGAGAGAAAGGGAGAGAAAGTGATAGAGAGGGAGAGAGAGGGAGAGAGAAAACAGTGTTACTAATAGTGCCGCAGAAATTCATGCCACGTAAGTGGCCAAAGCAGATGCCGTAATTAGTGGAGAGACAACAAGTTGAAAGTAGAGCGTTGGAGAGACCAAGAGAGAGAGAGAGAGAGAGAGAGAGAGCGCGAAGGGAGAGAGAAAACGAGAGATAGCAAAAGCAGCGAAAGGTGAGCAAGTGCGCAAAGCGTGACTATCACATTACTTGCTACTGCTACTGCCACTCTGTCGGGTTGCCAGGTTGCCAGGCTGTCGGGTTGCCACTGTCACTGCCACTGTCACTGCCACTGCCCCTGCGCTACTGCGTTCACTTTGCGCGTTTTTTAGCGTATGCTAATGATGTGCACCCGTAGGTAAGCAGCGACAGTTTCATGCTAAAAGCGCCGTAAAAAAAATTGACAACACTATTTTTTTTCATCTCTTTTCTCTCTCTCTTTCTGCCTCTCTCACTCTCTCTCCCTCATTGCCCTACGTTTGTTGTTCAAGTTAAAGTTTTGCTGCAGCATGTTGCATATAATATGGCGTCGCTTTGCCGGCTGCTACGCCAATTTTGGCAAATGGCGCAATTGACCTCAAGTTGCATGCTGCATGCTGCATGCTGCAACTTGCAAGTTGCCCCAAAAAAAAATTTTTTTTTTAAATAAAAATTTGTATAGCATGCGGTGCATGGTATGTGTGTGTGTTGCATGTGGCATTGACTAGCGCCACGTAGACGAGAGCGACAAGTTCTTAACTGAAATTAGTTTTAGCAAAAGCAATTTTAACAGCATCACTGGCCAAGAGATTGAAGTGCTATAGAGGCACGAGGGGGGGGAAGCAGACAAGAAATTGATTATGGTCAATGCCAATGATGTTGCTGCTGCTGCTGCTGCTGTTGTTGCCTCACGATAAACAATCATTGCAACTTGCAATGCAGCATCGTAAACTTTTTGTTAGTCTCTAAAGCAAAACAAGAAACTTTAACTGAAAACTGAAAACTCATAAAATTCTGCAAGTTATGGCAAAACTATAATGAGAAAAATAGTGTGTAAGAAAGAGATAGCACTATAGAGAGAAAAAGAGAGAGAGAGAGCTGAAAGCAAAGAAGAGAAAATGTTGAAGAAAATTATTGAACAGTTGAAAACAATTGCAAATCAAAATTTATGGCTAACAATTAAATGTACTGGCAAAGCACAAGCACAGTGTGGCAAGAGAAGTGGCAAGTGCAGCAGCTAGCGGTGTCGACAATTGTAAAGTGTCGCTATTATCTTTTGGTTTCTGTTATTGCTTCTTATCCGTTAGCGCTGCTTACACTCAGCACTTCTTCCCCTCAACCACAGGAAATGACAATGCAATGCAAGAAAGAGAGAGAGAGAGAATAAAGCAGCAGCAACAGCAACAGCAGAGAAGACGCTGGCGCTGGCAAGCAAAACTTATTTGTGCAATCGCCACAAGGATATGTCAAATTACCAGATGACAAAAGCAACTGGCGGAAACATAACAGAAAAATGCTATAAATATTTCCAGACAAATTATTGTCGTACTCTCAGATTTTAAGTTCAAGAAAGATTCTGATTCTGTGCAAGATTCTCATTGCAACTATGTGACGTCAAGGAGAAATATATCATAAGAATACTACATAGATAAATAGCAGGAATATATTAGACGAATAACACTTATGGCAGATATATAAAGTGATATAAATAAAATCAAATATTATAAGAAAAATACTTAAAAATATATTGGAAAAAAAATTCAAAAGAAAATCATAAAAAAAAAAAAAATTTAAAATAAATAAAATAAAATAAAATAAAAAAAAATAAAATAAAATAGAATGAAATGAAATGAAAAAAAAATAAAAGAAAATAAAATCATATAAAATAAAATCAAATTAAATTAAATTAAATTAAATTAAATTAAATTAAATTAAATTAAATAAAATAAAATAAAATTAAATTAAATTAAATTAAATTAAATTAAATTAAATTAAATTAAATTAAATTAAATTAAATTAAATTAAATTAAATTAAATTAAATAAAATTAAATAAAATTAAATAAAATTAAATAAAATTAAATAAAATTAAATAAAATTAAATAAAATTAAATAAAATTAAATAAAATTAAATAAAATTAAATAAAATTAAATAAAATTAAATTAAATTAAATAAAAGTAAATAAAATTAAATTAAATTAAATTAAATTTAAATTAAATTAAATAAAAGAAAAGAAAAAAAAATAAAATAAAATAAAATGTATATATAAAGAAAATAAAATATAAAATAAAATAATAAATATAAATGCTATATAAAATTAAATATAATAAAAAAAATTTTTTTCAAATATATAAAACAAATTAGAGCCCAGGAAAAATACCAAATAAATAATAGAAAAATAAAAAATTAGTTAATTAACAAAAAAAAAAATCAAGAAAAAATACTTCTAAAATAAAAATACGAGAAAAATGTCAGAAAAGTACGCAAAAAAAATATTAGAAAAATATCGCTTATGCAAGTGTGTTGTAAATATACCTTAAAAATTTAATAAAAGAATATATATATAATATTGAATACATAAAAAAAAATTCTTAAAAAACCAAAAAAATATATATATTGAAATTTTATGACTTTTCCAAGTCATATAAAATAAATTTAAAAAAAATATGTTCAAAAATTAATACCAAAAAAGAAAATTATAGAACATTGAAATACAACCTAGGAAAACTTATTTATAAGCAGTCTTACTTCCAGAAAATTATCTAAAATATATAATATAAAAAAATAACAAAAAAAAAAATTCTCATATAAAAAATACAAAAACAAAAAATATAAATATAAATATAAAATTAAAATTAAAATAAAATAAATATTAAAAACTTAATAAAATAATATAGATAATATTGGATATACACCAAAAAAAAAAAATCCTCAAAAAAAACCCCAAAAAAAATATTGGAATTTTATGACTTTTACAAGTCATATAAAATAAATTTAAAAAAAAAAAATATTTAATAATTAATACCAAAAAAAAATATTTAAATTGAAAAATACTTACAAAAAAAAATACTAAAATATGCTTAAAAAAAAGCAAAAAAGAAAATTATAGACCATTGAAATACAACCTAGGATAACTTATTTATAAACGTTCTACTTTCAGAAAATTATCAAAAATTTATGGTACATAACAAATACCCAAAACGGTTCCCAAAAAAATTCACAAAAAAAAAAAAATATATACAAAAACAAAAAAAGAAGTAATATAAATTTTAAATAAAATAAATATTAATAGAAATTTTCTAATGTCACTTAGATGCATTTATAGGCATTTAAAATATATCAAAAAATAAATGAGAAAAATATACAACAAAAAAAAATGGAATAGAAATGCATAAGTAAGGAAATTTGCATATTTATACATATATGATATATACTTATATATGTATATGTAAGGTATATACCATATAATATATTGCCAGCATAAATCACTCTTAAGTCAAATACTTGTTACTTGCAAATTGAAATTGAGCAACAGCTAACAGGCACAGCAACAGCCAAAGCCACAGTAAAGTGCAAAGTTCAAAAGTTTTGCGACTGATGCGCTTGAATTGCTTTGAATACGAAATAATCAACGTTAACACAGTTGACAGTTGGGGTTTTATTTTTTGAAGAAGAGCAGAAAGAGAGGGAGAGTGAGAGAGGAAGTATAATTCTCATTTAAATATCTTATACAGTATAAATTCTAAACAAAAATCTAGATCAAAAATTGTTGAAATAAATTCTTTTATTTTCATTTTCTTCGTTTTTTTTTTTTTTTTGGCATTTTGAGTGTCAAGAATTTCCTGGTGTTGCTGTAACTGAAATTCCTGCGTCACTTCGTGGCAAGTCTTAACTATATTTATACAATTTGCATATAGCTCAAAAGTTCTCCTACTCCTCTATGACAATCCCAATCCATATATGCGTATGCGTATGCGTATGCGTATGTCCTTAAATATCAACGTCAGTCAATTTTAATTTCGGCTTAAATTAAATGTGAAGTGCGCCCAAAAAATATGCAAAGCGATTTTTCATGCACATGCCAGAGCCACAGGCAGTTTACAGTTATAGAGTGGCGGCACTGCTTGTGATTCAGAAGTAGAACGAGAAACTGATGGAGAATATCTTGTGGCATTGCTTCACTGATTGGCGCACATTATCCCCAGCGACGACGACAACATGAGACAGTAACAGAAACAGAAATGAAAATGAAAACAAAAACAACAACAAAAACAACAACTGAAGGAACAGCAGGAAGCAGTAAGAGATGACAAGGCAAAAGAAAAACAAGTGAAAAAACATTGAGGAGCAGAAGAACAGAAACAACATCGGGCAGGGGAAACAGCATCCACTGCGAATTGAGGCGAATCGCAGTGAATCGCGCATGAGGGTAAAATTTCTCACACTGCCAGCCAGGCAAGCATCTTCCGACTGCGATGAGCCGTCGCGCTCTGATACCTGTTATTTATGCGACATGCTTATACACACACACACACACACACACATAGACACACACTCACACACACACACACACACACAGAACGAGCAGCATACATATATCGTGCGACAGAAAGATATCTGCATAAATTTTGCAACAGGCAAAGAGTAAAATAAGTAGACGAAGGGCGACAATTCAATTCAAGCATAAAGTCAAATTCAACTCTAATATACCCGGTATATATTAGCATAGCATTAAACTTAAGGCAGACAACGTTTTGCATAATGTCACTCAAACTATTGGCTATAAAACTAATATACCTCATTATAACTTTAATGGCCGGGTATTGCACCTTGAAGTTTCTTCAACTGTGAATATGAATACTGTACAATTAAAAGCTTTAATAAGCCAAAACTTCAATTTGCTTCGCTGCAAAAATTCAGTTAGTAGCGCAAAGTCTCAATGACTTAAAGGTGCTACGGATATTGAAGGTACGACAAGTAAATATTGCTATAACTTTGGACTTTAAGTTTAAGCTAAAAACCAACGAAACTGCACAGCATTACAATTTGGGGAAAAGCTTAAAATTTATGTTATTTATAGATTTCTTACAAATATTACTTATTTATTGAGTTGGTCCTGCATTTTCTCCAAAATAATTAAGTACTCCAACTCCAAAGAAACTGCAGGTGAAAGTGAACTGCAGTATAGACTGAAACTGTACTATGTCTAAGAGCTGTAAGAGCTAGAAATAAACTGTCTTTGACACAAAATTGATTTTTTAGTTTCTCCAAAAAAAAAAACCCGAATTACTGATATTGCACTTTTATGCTGTACTACACTTTCTCTAAGTATAATAAGTAATGAATTTCGGTCAGCTGGCAATTGAAAGAGCTTTGCCATGAAATTGAATCTATACACTGTGCTTCTAAAGAAATTTCCTATAAATTTACTAAAATGAAGGTCCTACAAGTTTCACTTTAACGTAAGCTACAATTAAGGGCTGCACAATGTTTAGACAAGGAGTCGAAGACTGTCAGGAGACTAAATTAGGTCAAAAACGTCTGACGTAATGAAAGAGTATATCAATTGCATAATTAGAGAAACTACATAAAAAATTTCCGACTTGCAGTTACAGGAACCATTATCCAGCACTATAATAAGGAAGAGTTAGAAGTTGCAGTTGTCTGACATTAAATTTAAACATTGTATTGGAGGTTCTTCAAAGTAGCTTGAAGAATTATTAGTAGAATTTCTGTGCTTGTAAAGGAGTTTCCTATAAATTTGCTAAAATGAAGGTCCTACAAGCTACAATTAAGGGCTGCATAATGTTTAGACAAGGAGTCGAAGACTGTCAGGAGACTGAATTAGGTCAAAAAACGCCTGACGTAATGAAAGAGTATATCAATTGCATAATTAGAGGAACTACATAAAAATTTCCGACTTGGAGTTATAGGAACCATTATCCAGCACTATAATAAGGAAGAGTTAGAAGTTGCAGTTGTCTGACATTAAATTTAATCTTTCCATTGAATTTTGTGTATTGGAAGTGCCTATAAAACATTGTATTGGAGATTCTACAAAGTAGCTTGAAGTATTGTTAGTAGAATTTCTATGAGAACTGTGAAAATTTTAAAGCTAAAATGCAAATTATTGCATTACCTTTAAAAATGAAACTGTCATATTCCCAGTAGTGCAAACTGTGGCAACTATTGTATGCAATGCATTGGGGGGAATATGATGCAGGACAGGAAGCACACGGCGGACATGTAGAGACGCAAAAAAATAAAAGAGAACAAAAATCAAAAGGCTCGCGCGAGGCTCGACGAATATGTGACAAGGACGTGCGCGAGCGCTACAGGCACGCTGTCAGCCCCAAAGGATGCAGGGTAAAAAATATATATATAGTATATGCTGAAGGACAAATATACAAAAACAACAAAACAATTGTTGTTGTTGTTGTTGTTGTTGTACTTGCTGTTGTTGTTTATAAAAAAGGATATGGATTGGTGATGAGCATGAGGCACCAGTTGCGTGGACGCGTATATTGTGTTAGCGCTTTCATCGATATCTCCGGGAAGCCAGGATACGGTAAATTTGGTTCACCCGACGATGATGATGATGATGATGATGATGTATGCGTTGAATCGCCATCATCTGAGCTGCAGCTACCATTGCAACTGGAGGCAGTCGATGAGCTGCCCGCTGATGTTGCACCACCGCCAGTTGTTGAATTGGCAGCATTTGTTGCACGCGTGCGACTACTGCGCTGTGCAGCGGCAGCATCGCTAAGTGAACTAGCGCCGCTATGGCGACGCATTTGTCGACGTCGCGTTGGCTCCTGACGCTCCTGATGCTCGTGGCGCTCATGGCGCTCGTGACGCTCGTGACGCTCTTGGCGCTCCTGACGCTCATGGCGCTCCTTGCTGCCGCCACGGTAACGTTGCTGCGACTGTTGCTGCTGCTGCTGCTGCTGCGTTTGTTGTTGTTGCTTGTGCGTTGTATCTGATGCATTTGATGGCTGCCGCTGAGCGCGTCGCGTTGTTTGCGGCGTTGCCTTGGCGCTGGCGCTGGCACTGCATGAGCTTGTCTTGCGCAAACGCTGCTGACTGCCGCTGCCGCTAGCGCTGGCGCTGCCACTGCGACGCAGCTTCTGCTGCTGCTGCTGATGATGTTGTCCGTTATCGACAATCACCGACATTGGCGGCTCCTCGTTGGAATGCATTTGATGTGACTTTAATTTGCTGTTGCTGTTGTTGCTGTTGCTTCTGTTGTTGTTGCTTCTGTTATTGTTGCTGTTGTTGTTATTGTTGTTGTTGTTGTATGTGCTGCAGCTATCGTTTGCTGCCACGCAACGTCGCTGGCCATTATTGCCTGCTGCTGCTGCTGCTGCTGCTGTTGTACTGACAGCTGCCTGCTGCTGCAGCATCTTCCGTTGGCTTAAAGCCGCCGGTCATTCCATTTTTGTTTTTAATGTTCTTGTCTAGAAAGAGAAAGAAAGAGAAAGAGTTAGTACTGGCATGTGTGAGAGGGAGAGAGAGAGAGAGAAAGAGCATAAAAATTCGTTTAGCAAAAGTTTAAAGACGTAACGGCGGCAGCTTCATCAAAGCCGCATAAAAATCTGTTGCTGCCGTTGCGGCAAAAGCAACACGCAACACACATACACACACAGACATGTGAAGTTAACACACCTCAGCAACACACACACATACAGAGCGAGAGAGAGAGAGAGAGAGAGAGAGAGAGAGAGTGAGAGAATCGCATACACATACTTAGCTCTAACAGCAAGCACTTCAGTCTGAGGTACGTGCAAAGTTTGTGAATTGATTTTTAATGCGACGCCTTGAAGCGCGTCCCAAAACGCCATCACACAGACCTAACCTAACCTCATCTTCCATCTTCCATCTTCCATGTCCCATCCCCATTCACAAGGCAGCACCTGCTCTTAGCTGCTGCCGCAAAGGCCGTAAAAGCAACCCGTATAATGAAGCCCAAACATAATTTATATACGTATGTGTGTGTGTGTGAGGACTGTAAAAATAATGAGCAGCATATTTTGTGCCCGCAAAACGAAAAAAAAATTGTAGCATACTTTTTTGGGCGTCTCGCACTACGCGCACGTGTTGATGCTATGTTGTACATGTGTTCGTATATATGTGTCTATGTCTATGTGCCTATGTGTGTGTGTGTGTGTGTGTATGTGTTCAATCATTAATTACGCTTGCTATATGTACATATGTATGCGTATGTGTGTGTGTGTGTGTGTGTGTGTGTGTGTCTGTGGCACAACTAAGTATAACACATTAACTTGCCAAAAAGTGCCACGTTGTGGTTTTTGACACACAACCAAAAAAAAAACAAGCAACAATACACAGACACACACACACACATACACACAGACATACATACATACATGAACTGCAATTGTGCGAAAATTGGTTTATTGATAGGCTAACAAAACACTGTGGCAACTTTTTGCATAGTTCGCAAACAGCAAACGACAACAAATTACAAAAAGGCAATTACAACAAACAACAAACAACAACAGCAACAGCAACAACAACAAGAATGCTGCTTACCTTCTCTCTATGTGTAGCTGTGTGTGTCTATGTCTGTGTGAAACTCTGTTGCGTACGTGTTTTCTCTGTTTGTTGTTATTAGAGCATGGCAAATGGCAAATGGCAAATGGTAAATGAACATGAGCCACAGACACAGACACAGACACAGACACAGTCATGAGTAGCTAAAGAAAGTTGAGAAAATTGTTTTACGTGTGTCTGGCCTCTGTATCGTTATGTGTGTGTGTGTCGTGTGTGTGTGTAAAAATGCAAAGTCGATAATTTATCGATATACAAAATGAGGGCAGAAAAAATGAGCATAAAAAAAAAACACGAAACCGAAAGAAAAACAAATATTTAAGTAAGCAATTTATATGCACAACGACAAACGCTAAAAAAAAAAAAATACTGTGAAATGTCAAATGTGCTTAATATGCTATCGATAGGCATATCGATTAATCAAAAATAAAAATCAATAAAATTAAAATGATTTAAATCGAGAATGATTTAGTAAGTCATTGAAATAAAATAATTTAAGATAATGTTGCGCTGATTGGCATTTATCGATAAGTATCGATTGTAAGCACTTAAGCATAAGTAATCGTTTATACGTTTTTAGGCTTTAAAAATCAATGTTTTTGCAGTAGCTTAACAGTAATTAACACATAGCGATAAATAATCTATTGTCGATAAATTATCGATATTAAAAACTATCAATAATTATCGAATAATAATATACTGTTTATAATTAATGATAAATAATCGATGGTCGATAATTAATGATGAATAATCGATTGTTGATAATAATTGATAAGTAATCGATTGTTGATAATTAATGATAAATAATCGATTATCGATAATTAATGATAAATAATCGATTGTTGATAATTTATGATAAATAATCGATTGCCGACAATTAACGATCAATAATCGATTGTCAATAATTATCGATAACTAATATGTTGCCGATAAATATCGATATATAATCCACTTTCAATAATTAACGATTTATAATATATTATTTATAATTAACGATAAATAATGAATTTTCGATATTTATCGATTAATAATATATTGTGTATAATAAACGATAAAGAATCGAACATCAGTAAGTATTATCGATAAATAATCAATTGTCAATAATTATGAATAATTAATATATTATGGATAATTAATGATAAATAATCGATTGCCGACAATTAACGATCAATAATCGATGTTCAATAATTATCGATAAATAATATGTTGCTGATAAATGTCGATATATAATTCACTGTTAATATTTATCGATTTATAATATATTATGTATAATAAACGATTAAGAATCGATCATCAGTGCGTATTATCGATAAATAATCAATTGTCGATAATTATCGATTAATAATAAATTGTCGATAATTATCGATTAATAATAAATTGTCGATAATTATCGATTAATAATAAATTGTCAATAATTATCGATAACTAATATGTTTGCCGATAAATATCGATATATAATCCACTGTCAATAATTATCGATTTATAATATATTATAATTAGTAATGATAAATAATAAATTTTCGATATTTATCGATTAATAATATATTATGTATAATAAACGATAAAGAATCGATCATCAGTACGTATTATCGATTAATAATCAATTGTCTATAATTATGGATTTATAATACATTGTGGATAATTATTGATAAATAATCGATTGCCAATAATTATCGATAAATAATCGTTTGCAAAATATAAAAAGCTTTACAAAAATTAAGAAGTGTCACAAACTCTGAGCGTGCGTCTAGCTAAGCAGCGATAAGCAGCAAGTATTTCAAATATTTATGAAACTATTAATCAGTTGTTAACAACAAGTTTTGTTTGCTGATCAAACAAAAAAAAAAGAAGGTCACCCTAAAATGTTGTCCACCTACATGAAGGCGGTTAAGAATGAGGCGTGGTCTGTTCTAGTCTATGTGTGTGTGTGTGTGTGTGTGTGTGTCAGGCGTGGCACGTGTTCTGTGAATAGACGTTAGGCGTTAGCAAATGTGCGACGACAGTTGTGGCAAGAATGCAAAGCAACGAAATCAACAATAATTAATCGTCTGCTGGCGCCATTTGTTTACAAACCGGAAACGGAAGTCAGCGCTAAGACAAACAACGCGTGGCCTAAGACCTAAATAGAGTAGACAAATGTATATTTGTATATGTGTGTGTATGTGTGTGTGTATGTGTGTGAGTCTAAGCAGAACTTTCAATATGAATTTGAATTGTTAAACAAGCCAAATACCAGGAAACTATTTAAAGGCAGCAACAAGACGAGAGCATGAAAGAGAAAGAGAGAGAAAGAGAGAGAGGGAAAGGGAGAGGTAGACGGACTGAAAGAGGGAGAAAACGTGAGAGAGAAAGAGAAAGCAAGAATAACAAGTATAATAACAAGCAGAAGTAGAAACAGCAGCAGTAGCAGCAGCAGCAGAGACTTGTATAATAACATAACACATACAGTCACACACACAAACACACACACACACACACAAAGAGAGAGTCTAACATACACATTCATAATTAAACACAAACAGCTTGGCAAAAGGCATAAGGCAAAAGGCGTAAGGCAAAGAAAGGCAGCAGCAGCAGCATTCACAGCAACATACGCCCCGTCACGTGAAAGAAATATATGTGAGAAAATATATATATATATATATATATATATATATATACTCCATATACTCCATATATAAATATATATATATATATATGATATATACATAGCTTATAGACATGCATATACTTGTCTGCACAGTGTCGTGAAATAATGCGATTAGTGTCACACTTCAAATTGTCAACATTTTTTCTGCTGTTATTTTACAGATACATAGATCTTTGAGTCGGGTTCCCAGTTTCAGCTGATAAGAAAAAAACTTTATAATTGTAAATATGTCAAAAGTAACATGCAAACATTTTGCAAAAAAAAAAAAATTTATTTTGCAATTTTATTTGATTTTCATTTTATTTACAAACTTTTTTCTTTGTGTTTTGTTTTGTTTTTTTTTTATTTATGTGAAAATTAAAATAAATATTTAAAAGAGAAAAGTTAAAAATTAAAATCAGCTTGATTTTCTTTTTGATATTCTACAAATGGAAATTTGTTGCAACTTTTTTGCTTTTGCTTTTTGTCACTGTTGGCCAGCAGAAAATTTCAAGTCCCTGAAATCATCATGATGCATTATCTATTTATAAATATATATATATATATATATATGCTATGTTTATGCACAGATGGCATCGTATAACTCTTGATGTCCTCAAACTCATTTGAGAATTTAATCTCTACACAAAGCAGAAAACAGAAAACAGAAAACACAAAGATAATCACATATAGCAAAAGTATAACAAGCGATTCTCTTTGTTTGCTTTTTGGTGGCGTATACTTAATTAATTTATATATACTTAGCACAACACACACACACACACACACATACACACATACATATATATATATACGTGCTCGCATATATTATATATCGCTTTACAATTATCAATTCCATATGCCATAAAATAAATCTCAATTAATGTTCTAAATTTATTGATACAAAATTGCAACTGTAATTACAATTCCATGAAAAAAACAAAGAAAATTTCATTAATTGCTACAACAACAATAACAACAATATTGAAAAAAAATCGTTGACTAATCCAGCTTATTTTTCGAAACATTTTTTTTTCTTTAAAATTTTCTTTAGTAAAAATTAATTGACATCAATTTCAATTTTCATTGGAATTTTAAGAAAAAGAAAATTATTTTTCAAGTCTAAGAAAAAAAAATATATACAAAAAAAATTTTAAGCTAATCCAGCTTTATTTTCTATATAGAAAATATATCTTATATCTCTATTCATTTTCTCTTAGATTTTCCAACTGTAATTCTTTTTAATTAAAAATAAATTAAAAATCTGCGAAAGCCAAAAAAATTTTTTTTTTAAATTTTCACAAACAAAAAAAAATTCGGAATAATTGTAAATTTTTTTTTCTACAATTTTTTTCTAATAATTGCTTGTGAATTTAGCAATTATTCAAATTATTTCAACATCAATTTCATGATATTTTTTATATATATATATATATATATATATATTTTTTTTATTGCTATTAAAAAATTATTAATTATTATTTTATAAAATAATTTCAATTTTTAATTTGAAATTTACAACCTTTTTTTTTTTAAGTTAATATACTAAAATTACTATAAAAACTATAAATTTATTTCGCTAATTTTCAAGATTTTTTTTCCTAACACTTTATTTTTCATTTTTTTATTATTTTAATTTTTTTTTTCTATATAAAAATATATATTTAAAATATATATTTAATCTTAAACTAATCCAGCTTTATTTTCTCTATCAATTTCCTCTTAGATTTGCCAACTGTCTTTTTGCAATTGTTTTATAGAAAATTAAAAATTAATTAATAATCAGCGAAAGCCAAAAAAATTTTTTTTAAATTTTCACAAACAAAAAAAAATTCTGAATATTTGTAAATTTTTTGTTCTACAATTTTTTTTCTAATAATTGCTTGTGAATTTAGCAATTATTCAAATTATATCAACATCAATTTTAATGTCAGGGTATTTTTCATATTTTTTTATTTTTTTTTTTTGTTTTTTGCTATTAAAAAATTTTTTAATTATTTTATGAAATAATTTTAATTTTTAATTTGAAATTTACAAATTTTTTTTTTAATTAATATACAAAAATTATTATGAAAACTATAAATTTATTTAGCTAATTTTCAAGATTTTTTTCCTAACAGCTTTCACTTTATTTTTCACTTTTTTATTATTTTAATTTTTTTTTCTATATAAAAAAAATATATAAAAAAGTATTTTAATTTGTAATTTGTGACAAGCAAAAATTTCTTGAATTTACATTTAGAAAAAAATCGGAATTAATTTTCTTAATATTCTCTGCTTTTTTTTCTTTGCTGCATTTACATTTCAATTACAATTTGTTCTACAAACTGTAATGCTAAGAAAATTTCTTAAATTTTGCTGCAAGAAAAAAAAAAATATGTAAAAAAAAAAGCTAAAACTATTTTAGATATTTTTTTACTCGTTTTCTATTTTTTTTTTTTATCATTTTTCTTTTTTTTTTGTTTTCTGTTCTGTTCTCGTTTACAATTTAATTTGCATAACAAGCGATTGACTTTTGTTGGAAACGTGCAAAACATAAAATGACTTATAAAAAGTTTATTTCAATTTCGGTTTTTTTTTTTTTGGCTGCCAGCTTTATAACTGATTATCCCGATTTGTTGTTGGTTTAGTTTTGTTATCCCTTCATGCTAGTTTTCTCTCTCTATCTCTCTCTCTTTCTCTTACAATTCAGCAGACACATTGGCCCGTAAAATTATGCAAATAGAGAGATTTTTGCATGTGAGTTTCAGTTTTTTTTTTCATTTCTCCTTTTGCTTCTCCTTAGTTTTTTATTGGAGTTTGTTTGGCAGGCATGACGGGGGTTGAAATGAAGGCACAAATACGTATAAATAAAGAGATGAAGCAAAGTTTGTTTGTGTGTGTGTGTGTGTGTCAGTGTGTGGCATAATTTACTTTTAAATGTAAAATCGAGTTGCTACTGTCATTGATATGAGGCACGTTGCCTTGTCGCGGCCAGCGTGCAAGTTCAGTTTGAGTTGAGATTATGAAAATGAAAGGCAGCACAAGCTGTGAACAACAAAAGCAAAAGGAGCAAAAAAAAAAAAAAAATGAAAAAAAAAATTACGCATACGCAGCGTTGTGCACGTTGGAAAATAAATCAAAAGCAAGCAAAGAACAACGACGACGACAATGGCAATGGCAATGGCAGCGGTACGACACCGCGGCGCCAAGAGTTTTGCTTGGCATACTGAGATTTATGCTTGCCGTTGTTTATGCCATTGGCGCTGCTTCTGCTGCTTTTGCTGCTGCTGCTGCTCACCATTTCACTGCCTGCTGCCTGCCACAACATATACATATCTCATTTCCCCCGCGAGCAACAGCAACAGCAACAGCAGCCGCACATTAGCATAAATCCAAGCACTTTGCAATAGTTTTTTTTTTTCTCTTTGTTTTTTTTTTGGGCTGCGCGAGAGAGAGAGAGACAGAGAGAGAAATGTTGATTGTTTCAAATATGTATAGCAGATATTCTTCTACTACCTCACACTGTGAGTGTCTCAGTGTCTCGCTCATGCTGTGTCTCGATATAA
Organism: Zaprionus obscuricornis; assembly: GCA_037044475.1. Taxonomy (NCBI): domain Eukaryota; kingdom Metazoa; phylum Arthropoda; class Insecta; order Diptera; family Drosophilidae; genus Zaprionus; species Zaprionus obscuricornis. Next base: position 49,842 of record JBAMBR010006935.1, read on the forward strand.
CTGATATTATTGCCATTCCATTAGGCAATGACACGCGCCATCAAAAGTCCAATACGAGCACAAATCTCTGGATATCTCTGGTCCAGTTTTAGTTCTCTCATACTCTGTCTCTCTCTCTCTGTGTCTCTCTCTCTCTCTTGGCAAAGCTCTTCAGCGGCT